>MVJL01003299.1:0-80191 GCA_002156465.1 Macrocentrus cingulum | reverse complement strand
GGGGGGAGGAAAGATCAAATATCTAAACACCATCAATACAAGTCTTCGTTGATTAATCGCAAAAGTTGAAGATGTAAATACACATTTGATGAAATAAAGTTTAAAAAAAAAAAGAAAAAAGAAAGCGAAAATAGTTATATTTATTTGCCATTTTGGCTAGGGAAAACTTGGTGGTCCCCCATGAAAATTATAAGAAGCTCTCTCTCTCTCTCTCTCTCATGATTCTACTCAAAATGAGTGTTATTTTTTCCTTCTTTTTGTTTTTCATTGTCAAAGTACATATATCTTTATTATATAAAAAAAAAATTGTATTGAATGTCTAAAGATATTCAACGCACACAAAAAAATCTCAACTTATGAATTCCGTATGCCAAGTGCTTGCTCAAGTTCCGCGCGTTTTTGTTGGACTTTAGTGTAGAAATATCGGCAAACGGCTTCTTGAGCCCAGGGCTGATAATAAAATTCAGCTCGTCGTTCCTCTTCCGGATTGCCAACAACATCTGTCATAGTTTTTAAATCACGAGTCTGCGAGATGATCCATTTGTTAATAAATTGCTGTGGATCTTTGGCAAAGCTGAGGAAAAATTCTCGATTAGTTTTCAATTGATTGATCGTTTCAACGGTCTCGTGAATTTTGTTGTCCAAGCTCTGAATTTCCTGTTGGCTCGCAGTTGACAGTAAAAAATTGTTCATTTGAGTCTTAAGCGTGTCATCGACCTCAACATCAATATCATAGCAAGCAGTTTGCTTAGTCTCCGTGCCCTCAACGCTAATCACATGGTTTATAACAATGGGATCAGGTGGATGAAGCAGCGGGTTCAAACGCTGCGGAATTTCCGCAAATTTCATTCGCGGACATGCAAAAATTTGCTCCAAGTACTTGTCACAGTTGATAAACTCTCGCTCGTGACAGTCCTGCAGCTTATGAGTTTTAATGTACTGCCAGAGGGCAGAAATGATCACAGGACGTGTTTGAGTGTGAACTCCAAGCAGCCGAGCAAGTCTTGGATCAAGTTTAAACTGAAATTAAAAGTAAAAATCAATAAATTATCGAATTTTTTAGCTTATTGTGCCTCAAATCCGAGCATTCATGTCTTAACTGGGTTACATTAACCTCAGCCGAGTGAGATTGCTCACGAGCTCGAGTATTAATGGTTTTATACCTGCAGGGGTTGGTAATCGAGTAGAAGGAGAATTGTGCATCGAACATTTTTATCTCCAGGACGTTTAACTTGAAATCCATCAGTTTCCTGAGTCGTTAAAGTACGATGCCACTCGACTAGATGATTATCCGGTCCGTAAAGATCCTTGTCCAGTTCGATGACCAAACTTTTAAAGAACGACGAGAACTTTCGTTTTACCTAGTGCCCAAAAAACATTAGATTAAGTGATATTATAATATTTTTTCGTGATAATAAAACAATATTAATCGATTGTAGCACCTTGTTGGGATCGTTTTTAGTGTCGTCAAGGAGACGTCCCTCAACTCGAAGTTCCCAGGATGCGACAGAGCCTTCCTCACCCTCACCAGCCTCTTTAGCCGGATAAAAAGTATTGGAAATAAATATTCTCAACTTTCTTTTCTGCTTCATTGGACGCTTGAGGGCCTCCTGGATATCCAAACGCTTTCGCATTATGGTCGCATCGAGTTTACGCTCAAATGCAAGTAGATCCATGTATGCCTGTGATTCAGGCACCAAATCACGCACTTTTTGTGGCAGAATTTTATCAGCCAATTTCTTCTTTTTCTTGGAGGTGGAATGTGAAAAATCACTGTTCCAAAAATACCTAAATGAGTTTTTGTAGAAATCATATTGTTTAAAAATCAAAAGAAATTTAGAAACTTGTTTTGTGTTGGATATGTTGTTGCCAGGGTATTGCATTATTGTTGATGGAGTTCCGAAATGAAACAAATTAATTGATATTACATGAAAGAAAATGTGAATTTCATTAAATAACGAAAAAAAAATGACAAACAATCACTTATTGTAAGGCATGAAAATCATTGGTATTTAAATAATCAAGATATTTGACTATTTAAGCGACAATTGAGTATTTTCTGAGCCTTATGGTTGTTAAAATTGGCAAAAAATGAGCAGGAATCAATTAATAAATAAATAAATAAATAAATAAATTGATAAATAAATAAATTGACACTCACGGCTTTTGTTGGGACATTGGAATACGCTGATCTGCTCGTGCTTTGCTACTTGGAGGTGCTGGCATTGGTCCCTGTCTCATATTAGAGTAGGGCTGGTTGGGTCGCATGATTCCACCAGGTCCAGGACCTCCTGAACCCATTTGTGGAGGCGGAGTAAAGCCAGATCTCTGTTGCATCTGCAAGAAATACCAAATATCAATGCTCCACTCTATGATTTCAGTGATAAAACAATTATAAACGACTTACTGGAAAGTTTGGGCCTGGATATTGACGCAAATTTGGCGGAACTGATGGTGGAGGATACCTCTGAGACGATGGGCCATTGTTTCCGGCGCTTGGAACAGGAAATCTTTGTGCCATTGTTGAAATAACACTGCTACAAAAATGCAAGCAATATTAATCAAGTGTAATTGTCGTTTGTTCTTCTATTTTTCACTGTTTATATCCACAAAATTTCTACAATCTGACTTGTAGAACCGAATGAAAAAAAAAACCGCACATAACCTAGAAATATTTGTCGTCAGACAATGAGTTGTAGAAACAAATACAACTGAAAAAATATGAGAAAATGCCGGTGTTTGGATAAAATCAAGTTTTTCAATATAATTAAAATAAAATTTTCAAGTTGAAAGGTATAAACAGTGCTTGAAAAGCCATCAAGACACTACACAGTGCACAAACTATTCATTTCAATGCACAATCCGATATTTTTCCCGTTAAATAAACGTTTAAATAGATTATGTAAATTGGTTATATTGATTACCGGTTAGTTTTTCTGTGATATTAGTCAAGTTTTATCTCAAAACATGTAATAAAAATTCAGGTGACAATTAGGGCTGGCTTTGCAACGCTAATGCAAAGGGAGGGAGAGGTGAAGGTTACCGACTGCTCACAAAACATTCTTCTACTACACGCGCGGGGGGAGGGGTAATTTATGTTGGTAACATTGTCCTATAAATACGCAAATAAATGTCACGTATTTTTTTATAAATCTAATGTAATAATTTTTTACATCAACTCATTTTAAATTCGTTATGAAAATGAACCTACAATTTAATAATTTTCAATAAAACTTCCTACAATCAATGTTTTGTATATACTATACAATTCAAAATAAAGATATATTTATCTTCTTTTTATTAACGTACGTAGGTATATGTGTATTGATATCCAACTAAAAATCCCCGAAAGAAATAATTTATTAAATTGGGTGAATAAATAAGACAATATAAAAATATATTAGATACAGCAAAAATAATTTTATTGTTACACATCTCCAGAAAAAAATACGAAGATTGCACAAATGTTTTGCAATATTTTTATTACGAAGATGTTTTAAAAAGCAAACTTTGTGATTGAGTGATAAGAAATACCGGTGAAGAGTCTTCTAAACAAATAAACATCCGTGATATAAGTGGATTTGGTATTATCGAGACGGAATTACAACGACTGTGTGATGATGGAATAATTCTTTTTCTTTCTTATTAATTTGTTTGTTTGTTTGTTTGTTTTTTTTTGCAGTACAATATCAAAAGTACTCTCGAGAGATATATAGCGAGAATTAGGCCATCACACACATTGCACACACGTCTGCACCTCAAAAGACACCGACACGAATATATAATCAATTATAATATCCAATCTAAAATACACTTGAATCACTAGTAAAAATTTTAAATCACGAATTATTCAATAATGAGACAGAAAAAAAAAACAAGAAAAAACCAATAATAAATGGAACAATGCGGTCTAATTAATGACTTATAAATGAGATCGCTGTTAAGAATGACTAATACACAATCACCGCCATTGCATAATTCAAAAATCTTCTCTTTAAACTTGCATAGTATGCACAGGAAGACACACTGCAAGCTAAACAATTCGCCAACTGTAGAAAATCATTAAAAAAAAGAAAAGAAAACGTTCGAAAATCAGTCGCAAAATCCTGCATCGCCAATATACAACAAAATATCCCGATAAAACACGTCGATTAACGAATACGTTATAATTCGGGAGAGCAAAGTAATATTCAAGTAAAATACACACATGATCACAAATAATTGCTCCTCCGGTTTTTCGCCACGTTACAATATACATTCTCACGCACCAGATTCACACACTCATGCTCACATATTAATTATTAATTATGTATGGCCTATAATATCGTATTATATAGGCTTTAAATACGCTATCAATATAGGCTACGCCGGGGTTACGATCGCGCGTTATCATTAGGCGCAGTATCCACATAATTGTCAATCCTCTTGTCTCCTTTTATTTATTATTTTTTGTTTTTGTTAATTATTTATTAGGAATATCGGCAGTGAAATTCCAACGATAGAACGCGGCAGGCAGGGCAGTCAGTCCAGCAAAGTCTGTGGCATCTTACGCTGCTTCCGGTGAATGTTTATCAGTTTAATCATCGTTATCTTGCTAGTTAATATATTTCTATAAGAGTCGGAAGGCCTCACGCAAGGTTTTTTTTTTTATCTCCTTGCCCAACACGACTCTGTCATCAATATTCATTGAGATTTGAAGATTGGGACACTATTTCACATGTCTACTATTATAGAAAAAATCGCCAACGACTTTTTTATCCTTTCTGTCTCAATTTTAGAGCCACAATTTTCAAAAATAAATTTCTTTACAATACTCTCTTGGTCGCTGTTCAATCATTTTACAATAGATTTCTCTCTCTCGCTCGCTTCCTCTTGTCTTTCCATTCTTCATTTAATTCTTCCCGTTTTATTCCATTCTCCTGTGATAATCCTTTAAGCATATTCACGGCTCGGAGAAATAAAATAACCGGTATTGCGAATTGTCCAGAACGGAAAAACGTTACTAATATTACAAATCACAAATGAAATCACAGACTTTCGTTGGTGGTTTGTCGAGGGTTTTTTTGTTTGTTTCTTTTTTTTTTTTTTATGTTTGATGAAGGTAGATCAGGCAGGCATCACCCATTGCAGGATCAGAACGACATTGTGGGCATTTTATGTGTGTATATACTTTTTTGACTTGTCTTTGTGGAAAAGAGACTCGTAAGGATATACATGGATAAAGGGGATGGCGTGACCCAGGACCATCTCTCCTTATCTTCCACAAATTCATTCCCATCCATTTTCCTTAATCATATGGGCCAGTTCAATTATGAATTTGCCCTCCTTATATTTCTGGCTTGACTCGAAGGCGTGCTCCTAAAAATTCAATAATAAATATATACATATTCGTTAAAATACACTTTGATATTTGCGCAGAGTTAAGGGGGGAAAATTCATTGAAGCAAAAAAAAAACCAAGTCTTATTTTAAGATTTCTTTTTTTCATAGAAAAAAAAAACTAGATATCCAACTAATGTTTCATTAGTGTTTTCTATTATTTAAAAATCTCAAAATACTAATTTATATATTTTTTTTTGTTTGCACAAATGTTTGTTCACCCCTTAAAATAAAGGTAAATAGAGTCTTACATATTTCCAACCAAGTGTTGTCTTGCAGCATTCACAATAAATGTCAGCAACCGCATGGAGACCGGTCAAAAGAACTCGCTCCTCAGCAGGTCCACAGCCTACGTTAACCCTGTTCAATAATATTAAAAGAAAAACAAAAAACACTATCATTACTACATCTGCTTGATGGTCAAGGCAAATATAGGCCTACGTGCGACGTATGTGTCTCTTACACGGAATTGAAGAGATAGGCACGACCTTGGCTGCCCTGGAAGGACTGTAACATGCGGAAATTGCATCTAGTTAGTCGACAAAGTTTTTTTTCTTCTCATAAAACATGTGAAAAAAATCTTTATTACCTTAGAGATGAGTTCGTCGTGATTGGCGAGGTGAGCACGGCAGTGTATACACGAATATGTGCGATGGCAGGAGGGCAGATAAGCTTGAAAAGTCTTGACCATGTTGGCGTCAAGCTAGTTTTAGTTTTCTTCTCAGTGTTTCCCCGCTCAAACTTGTTTTTATCGGGGAATCAATTTTTTTTCCTTTTCTCTCTCCGCCGCCTTCGCACGCTTGATTTCCGGGGATCAACTTGTCAAACGACACACACTACTACTACCCACAGATAGCCTTTGAATTTATTCTTCTTGCTCGCGGGGGTGGTGGTGCGATTGTGGCCCCGTTCACCGCCGCCTCGTACTGCGATCAGCTGTTAAGCTGGTTCAGGCAGCGCCGGTTCGGGGACACCTAGTGCATGTTAAAAAACAAACCATTTTATTAACACGGTAAAATTTATTATTATTGTGCCTTCAAGATGCCTCTGCTCTTCCTTGCGCCAATATCATGCCAACACGCGTCAAAAACAAAGAAGCCAAGACAATCACGATAAGTTTAACTAGCATAGGTTTTTTTTCAAGGTCGAGTGATGCTAGAAATTATGAAACGTAATCCTATAGACTCTCATGACACGATGATGCCAATGTCCTATCTGAAGGCTATACACCATAATTTCAATGCTCGAAAAAATTTCATCATTTTATTATCGATGATTATGAACAATCTACCGATGATAAGATATTGTAAACATTTAATCAGCTTTTTATATTAATTTACAACGTATATTTAAATTTAAAAAAAAAGATTTTCATTAATAAAAAGAAAATTAAATAATTTTTCTTTAAAAAATTAATCGTTTCAAGTTTTTTTTATCTCAATTATTTCTAATTTGATTTTTTTTTCAAGACACAATATTACAAAAAAAATTTCGAAACCCGAGTAACTTTTTTTTTAAGAAAATTAAATTGTTTTTCAAGTAAAAAAAAAAACCGTGAAAGTTGACCCAAAAATGTTGAAAAAATCATGAAAACTTTTTAATTGAGTTTGTGCATGTGCAAAATTTTAAATGACGTAAAAAAAAGAAATTAATTATTCAACAATACATTGCAAAATGTCGTCTGAGAAAGCTTAATAAATGTTCACACAGTCATAAAATATACCTTCATTCTCATAACCCATAGAGTTTCGCAGAATATAACCGCGATACCTTCCTGTTTCATGTTTAGACAATAAAAAAAAGTATCTGATGATAAACTGGTTCCGCGGAAGAAAGATGTATGTAATCACAACGCATTAAATATTGTTTAGATGATATCACACGAGAAAAAAGTTTTAAAAAAAACCACACACGCACTCTGATAAATAAATTATCCCAACGAGATTACACTCTTTCTTCCGTTTTTCATCCTCTAATCACGACCTGCCGTACATATGCTTCATTGAATCATGTCCTATCCCCTTGAGCCGCTCAGTAGGAATGTCGTATGGAAATTCAAGGTCGTCCATTGTATCCTGCCGCTTCCTGAGAAAGCACAAAAAAAACTTGCTGCCATGAAAAATCAATTATCGAGCGTAAAAAAAAAAGAAACCATTGAAGCAATATTCCATTCTTGCCTCGCTGAAGGTTGTACATATATATATGTATGTATCTGTCTGATAAAAACCACAAACGCGAGGCGAGAAAATATTTTTTGAAACAACTACACAGAGGCCAATGACTCGTGCGATGAATAAAAAAAAAGTATTTATGTTAATTCACGTAATTGAAGCGGTAGATATGAACGAACTGCATTTGGGTCTGTGCATGAGTCAGAAGAAACATAAAATTACCGAGTACAAAGGCACGTTGAATGATTGTACATGAAATGATAGATCAAGAGATGATACAGAACACGAGTTTCGTAACTAAACTATAGAGAAGAGAAATTGATTGCTCAGTATCTAATTTTGTTGGTCAATCACAGAGTGACTGTCGACAGAGGGCATGAATCGCAACACAAAGTTTATAGAACGGAACAGAAAACTTTGCATTATCGCAGCGACTAATATGCAGTATTGATCGTAGATTTGATCAACGTTTTCCTTGCTGCGATAAGGTCAATGCGAGTCAGCTGATAGTTGCATGTAAACAACAACGCATACAAGTGCCTGCTGTACATGCATTTGATCGGCAAAAGTCCTGAATTTATAAAAAAGGGCTAAAAGACAATAACAAAATAAAAAGAGAAACATATAGAGAAGAATAAAAGCACGAGCACGCGAGTTGCCAAGTGGCCATTGAATGAATTTCGGTGCATCTGGGTCGCGCGAATCTAGAGTAGGACTGCACAAGCATCTAACGTTGGGCATTAATGTCAATTGATGGCGGACAAAAAGGCAGACGTGACAGTTGGAATGAACCAAATGGAGAAGACATGCGATTGTCATGTGTGTCGTGAGCATGAGAATGGAGAAAAAGAAAATATTCAGGTAAGGAAAAAAATAGAAAACTAGAGGGGGAAAAAAAACAACGAGCAATTGTCTCCCTTCTGCAGCTCTCTCTATCTCTGTTATCACTGGGGCAGCTGACACGAGAACCTATCAGCTGAGAGTGTATACAAAACCGTGGCGAGGGAGTGAAAGACGCAGGCGACCGACAGTTATGGCTGGTAGAGCGAGTGAGACAAGGCTACAACCCTTTCTAGCATCGATTTGACAACTGAAAACAACGCAAAAGCAAATCAACATCGCGACACATGTGCTGTTGTAATAAAATAAAGACAATGGTATTACCTGCTGGTGACTATGCATTGTAAAGACGCAGGAGGCATTAGAAATAAATGACGATGTGCACTGATGCGCAATTACACGAGAGATCGTACATAAAACAAGCATGAACGCTTGTATGACGACTGTGGGGAGCCAATGTTGGCCTCAGGCCGATGACGACGTTGTTGAATATGTTTAACAGTCACTAGAATAATTGTCAAAGGGATATCTAGGGTTAAATAAAATAATATTAATGTGTGTTACTGAGCAAAATGGCCTAATTCGTCGACGTTTGTGTGCGCGTTGCTGGACGCGCGCGTGTTGTCAGGAACCAAACAAAGGCACAGGCATCTTGACGACAAAATAAATATATCTACGCACCTCCATATGCATCCGTAAGCGTAACAACAAGCAGTGGCAATTGTTTTTGATGCAAAATCCGTTCACTTCAGCGCAAATCACAATCTTCTATTCGCATTGAACACGAAAAAAAACAATTCGTTTTGAGCATCACTACAAATCGCGGCAGCAGCGCAGTCTCCCCTGGCTTGACGTTCAGCAGCAACAACACTCTCAAGCACTCTGACCAGCGAGCGCTCTACAACGACGGCTCTTGTGTGTTTACCGTCTCTGTCGTACCGATATTCGCCGTCCTCGTCGGGCAAAACGCGCGGATAGGACGGTTGTTCGATTTATTTCTGTTGAGGCGAGTCGTTCGCATACACACATTCCCCGGAGGCGGGCTGTTGCACGCGTGCGCGTTGTGCCGGGAGGAATTGCGGACATGGCCGCCAGGCGGCGCCAACATCCGGCGCGCCGGAAGTTCATGAGAGTGTGCGAGAGAAAAAGATGGAGAAATCGCGCGCGCGGCGCTGACTCTATTTTTTTTATCGTCGCAGACAAAGAATCTCTCTGCCAATGCACCGTATCTATCATCGATGAGAAGAAAAAAAAATTGTGATATAAATTTAAAAAAATTTCCCGCTCGTCAGAACGACGTCAAAATGGCGGCACAGCAACTTGCTCTTCATTTTTGTGTCTTTATGCAGTCTTATCCCATTTTATACGATTTACCTGTCGTAAATTACGACTCTCTCCTGGCAAAATGCCGACCAATGCTATTTTCCCCGTCATTCACGACGAGTAGAGGGGATTCGTGCTCATCGTGACTCGTAAATGACGCAAATGAGGCGCGCGCAGAGTCTGTGGAGCCTGCGTCGAAAGTTGCGCGCCAATGTGTGTGATATCCTGGCGCTTATCCTTTCCACTCATGTGTACACATTCAATCCTCTATTCTGACTCTACGTATGTACATCAGAGTCCAGAGTCAACGAGAGAAAGTAACTTGCAACCAAAACGAATGTTATATGTACCCATAATAATATCTCTGCACACACAAGAGAACAACTAAAATTAATAATTTTTCATCTCTTTATTTATTCAATATGTATATTTTGTTTTTTTTTTTCTCCTTTCTTTATAAATTGATATCCTATGAATTAAAAATAACGAATATCCTACAAATTAAAAATAACGTGATGCTTTTGCGCCGTTTTTTTTTTATACCATATTTCCATTTTCACATAAAAAAGAAAAAGAAAAACAGTTAATATTATCTTTAAACTTTTACATCTTGATAAGGCAACTAATTTTGTTTATCATTCTTTGTTTTTTTGTTTTTTTTTTGTGTTTTTTCCCACTTTTTTTTTAGTACTTTAAGTTCACATACAATCTAAAAAAAAAGTTGATAAAGTATATATGTGAAACACTAATATATGGTTATTTTATTTTTTTTTTCTTGTTACAAGCCTTACATGTATATAATTTTTATTTATATATATATATTTATATATTTATATATATATATACTCTTGTAATAAAATCGATTATTCATTATTCCATGTCCGGCTTTACTTGCTGTTATTGTTTCATTGTTTTTTTTTTGTCAATAATTTTTTCCAGCTAAATGTAATAAATATATAACTAGTGTGTTATGTTAGTATAAGAAAAGTGCGTGCATTGGGTAGCAGCAGGGTGCTCATTCAGAAGTGCATCATCGTCATCATCATCCTCATCACCATCATCTTCATCATCATCGTTATCATTCTCATCCTGATTCGCGGAAATTCGTACACTCCATTCACGTTCCTCATTAGAGTTATCTCACATGGTGACATTCAATTGTATTGCTTTAGTGTCCACAGAACACACCTGTTCATGTTGCGTTTGCTGCTGCTGCTGCTGCTGTTGCTGCTGTTGTTGCTGCTGTTGCTGTTGATGTTGATGTTGCTGGTGGACCTGCTGCTGCATCGTTTGCATCTGTATATTCTTGGTGTCGCACGACTGCTGAGCATCTTGCGCAGATTGTTCCTGATTCGACTGAACCTGCTGGTTATGCTGCTGCTGTTGGCCCTGATTTCCCTGTTGATTTTGCTGCTGCTGCGCTTGAGCCGCAGCCTGAGCAGCGAGTCTCTGCTGCTGACGCAATATACTTGGAGGCGGATCCATGTGCTGGCGCTGATGAAGAAGAAGATGATTCTTTTGGAAGAATGCCTTTCCGCATTTATCGCAGACATGTGAACGTATGTGACAGCTGCCGTCAGTATGACGACGCTGATGTTGCGATAATCCGTGTTTTTGGGCAAATCCACGACCACAATCCGGACAAAGATGTGGTTTGGGCTTGGGCCCGGCTGGAGGAGACGTTTGAGTTGCACACTGTATATGGCTGACACCTGGTGTGCCAAGAGGTCCGTTAATCTGTAAAAAATATCCGTCAGTAAAAAAAATGCACAATTCCAAGTTTTTTCTCCCTCAAGATATCCAACCTGATGGGTCCCGGTTGAATTGGGCGTTAGAAAGTGTCCTGGAGTTTGTTGGAAGGCTGCAGCGAGACCACACAGATCTGTCACCAGAGTTCTGTCACCAGTGTGCAACCTCAAGTGTAGAGTGAGTGCTTCTCGATTAGAAAAGTCCAAGCCACATTCCCTAGAGGGGAAAAGAAAGGCATACTTGTACTTGAGATACTGCAAGAAATTTTTTTATAAAAAAATTCACGTGGATACTGCGATGATTACCTGCATGTAAGAGTCTTTTCGTCGGTGATGGGATTGTGCATTTTCGAGTGAGCCACAAGATCGACCTTTCTCGAAAATGCCTCGCCGCACACAGTACAAGCAAATGGTGTTTCTCCAGTGTGCAGACGCATATGTGCCAGCAGTGTTCGTTTCTGTAGAAATTCCTTGCCACAAACATTGCACGAGTGCGGCACACGACCATGAAGACGTCCGTGATTGACAAGCTCAAATTTTCTCTGGAAGGTTGCCCCACAATCGGAGCAAACAAACGGATGTAAACTACCGTGGAAGCGCGAGTGCATAGTGAGATGATCCTTTTGTGAAAAGGACTCGCCACACTCGGCACAAACGAATGGTCGTTCGCCCGAGTGAAATTTACTGTGTGTCACTAGGTGACGCTTGAGTGGAAATGCTCGACCACACTCTGGACAGACAAAAGGACGCTCACGCGTGTGTACCCTCGTGTGCGTCACTAGGTGATGCTTCAGGGTAAATGATTTCTTGCACTCTCGACACTGATAAGGTCTGTCAGCGCTGTGCAGCAGTAGATGCGTATGGAGACAGTGTTTGTGCGCAAAACTTTTGCCACAATGCACGCAGATATGTGGTCGCTCGCCCGTGTGCACTCTCGCATGAGTTGTAAGATGATGCTTGAGGAGAAAGGACTTGCCGCACTCGGAGCAAGAGTAAGGCCGTTCCTTGGGCACACGCACCTGACTGCCCATGTCCTGCTGTTGCTTTACCTTTGTATCAATGGGCGTTGTATTGACGTGAGTGAGCACGTGGCCAAAATGTGCTGAGCTAGCCGTGTCTGGCTGACTTGTTGACACATTGTTGCTGTTTGTCTGCTGATTGGATGATGCTGCTGCTGCCCGCTTCATCAGAATCTCATTGCACTCCTCGGCGGTCAGCTGTAGTGGTCCTATTGGCGTCATAAAGTGCTTGCTCATGGTGTGCTTGTCACCTGTAGTAAAAACCAGAGCATTAGGAAATGCTATTGTTGAAGCTGGTGTAGTGTGTGCAGCATCACAATTACAGCCGCCTTTATCGCAGGTTAAGGTAAAGACGTCAGGATGCTTTTTAATGCGTGCATGACTGGCGTGAGTTTGATTGTGAGCTCCTCCTCCTCCTCCTCCTCCTCCTCCTCCTCCGCCGCCTCCTCCTGCAGCTGTATGGCCGTGATGTGTGGTGGGAGTTTGTTGACAATTGTCATTCATGGTAAAAACTGGTCGACGTGCAGTATTATTTATCACTTTGGCGGGTTTTATGTCCACCTGAATCTTTTGACTTGTACCTTGATCCTGATTATTGTTAACGGCATAGCTGATATTTGCCGCCAATTCGCCAGCCTGTCCTGACTCACGATTTTCCGTTCCTGGACCACCAAATGACCACGCATACCCGAAACCTGTGCCGGCATTGCCCGGTGTCGTGCACATGTTTGCCAAGGTAGCGTGATCTGGATCACTTTCGTTAGCCACTGTGCTGCTTGTTGGCACCTCGACTTCCGTCAACGACGTTGCATCGTCCGCCGCGTCGACACGTTCCACAACGACAAATTGGTCGGCGGGAAATATCTTGAGCGGCTCCAGGTAGATATACCCGTCACACTCCAGTATCTCGGCTGTAATATATTCTGGTGGGTATCATATCTGCGTCCCTGTACGGGACGCCACTAAAATCTACAGTCACAATGAGGTGATGATGACGACGGTGTTGCCTCGTTGCAAGGCTTGAGGAACGGTCGTCTAGTCAATGCCGTGCCAGACGTTCATCCACTCACGTTGTCCGTGGAAAAATCACTCCACCTCCTGCCAAATGATACATAAATACTGCTTTATTTGTATGTTTGCCGCGCCACCGTGCGCGCCAATGCTACACAAAAAAGGAATATATATTCGTCGTTTACCCACGTTATATTTTTCTTGCGTGTATTGGAGCCAACACTCTCGTGTGAGTGATTCTTGGTTTCGGTATTGCGGGGGCCCGCGGCGTCTCACGACGGCAACCGACGGAAAAAGACAACCTCCACCTTCTTCCCACGGCACTCCCGCACTCTCACTGATACTCTTATCTCTTTCGTTGCTCTTTTCCACACTCAATATGTCCCTTTATACGTCTCCACAATCAGCCGATGGTCATTAATTTTTCGCAAATTGCATATTTTATATCTCCATATAAAATAGCCTCATATATCGGCCATTTTATTTGTAAACTACCAAAAAACAGTGCTGCCAATATAGCCGCCTTTTTGGAGGGAGCAGCCTAGCCTAGGTAGTAACGTCACTACCACGATGGCAGCACCGTACAGTCTGCCCACGCCGTACACTCCCGCCATCTACAATTTTGCGCGCCAAATTCAAACCATTCACCGCGCGCGTAAAAAATCTGCTAGCACTTTTATTTATTTATTTATTTTTTTTTTCACCAAAAAAAAATAATAAATACAATTATCTCTTGATTAGTGAATGTGTGAGCCCTTTCGGCTGTCACGATCGTTAAATTCATCGTGAAAAAAAACTGAGCAGCATTGTTCATGTTTAATTTTTAATTTGTTTTTTGTTTTTTTTTTTCGACACGCAAGGCAACACAGGGTCTGGTCCAGAGGGAGAAAAACCGGTGCAGCGGAGCGTGAAGGCGATACCGTAACGTCATGGGCATCAAATGGCTTTCACCCTACTACCGCGCGCGTGAATTCGTAGACTGCACCCTCTCTCTCCCATCAGTCCCTGTGGGACGATTTGTATGTATCAATTACCCTGCGGGACAAAATGCATCGCGACATCATGACACAGGACTCCTGTGTATATGCACAATGGTAACTCACAATCTGGAGATCCAAATCTTATCTTTATTTACGAGACTCTATCATTGGTGCGCGTCGACGAGGCATTAACATATCTTCCATATAAAATGCCTCGTGTATTAATTTTTTTCCCCCAACATGAAAGAAAAAAAAAAAAAACAAACCAGAGAGTATCGACGAGGGTATATTGGGAAAAGTTATAGCAACAGCCACAGCGTCCATTGTGGTCAAGTGAAGCAAGAGATAACGCGTGTGGGATATGTCAACTCAACCACCTGTACTCCACATGCATCATGTGTGTATTTGGTACGTATATATTTTGCTCATTTCAATAATATATAATCTTTGATGCTTCTAAAAACTTTTTTTTCCTCCTTAATGTTTGTCAAGTCTGCTTTTAGTCTAGATGATAATGATGAAAGGATGAAATCATATCCCTGGACCTCAGGGGACATTAGCAATGCCGAAGAAGGGAGTCATGCATGGCTCGTTGTGATCTTCCTATGTGCATCACGCGCACATATAATCAAGTGCACTACAAAACTTTACGGTCAATATAATCCTGATGTAAAATTAGTATTGAATGCCCTTGAAGTCTGCAAGCCTGATTTCGTAGTTTTTTTTTTCATCCTCTTTTTTTTATGATGGCAGATTGGTCTTATTAGTGCGCGAACTAGTCTGGAGTGATTATACGCGCTTGGAGCGCGAATTAGAAAATGAATAAAAAGAGTGAAGAAAGGAGGCGTATATGTACTCGTTTAACTATCCCCCAACTTGTTCATGAATGTGCATTTTGCTGTATAAGGTCGTTGTCACCCTCTCTTTCTCTTGGTCGGAAAATTACGCAATTATTCTGTACTACAGCTCTGCAATTATCACGTAGAGTGCTGAACAGTAAAAAGCCTTATGAATTTTTTTTTCTACCCTTATATCAGTAAATCAATCAGAAAAATAATTAATTTCTCATGAAGTATATAGTGTCGAAAAAGCCGCGAGAATTTGGGTTAATTGAGGGCGTGCGATAAGAACCGAAACACAGGACGTGGAGAAAGGCGCCAAGACGATGAAATTCAGTTGTATTCTTTCCGTGATGGTGCTTGAAAGGGCCCCCCTTTCTCTCTCATCCAATGGAATGCGTCTGTGTCCATGACCACTTGTTTCCAAGCTATAAAAATTAATTAGGTATACAGTGAATGAGTCTCTTCCAGGTATTTTCTTTTCAAAATCGGCGCAGCCCTACGCGTATACCGTCGTCATATCGATATGTATACCTCCAACTGCGCCGATTGATTTACCGTTTAGTTGCGCTCGCTGACCATTTTTTTGATTGCAAGACAAATATATACAGAGAGGAGGCCATTGCCCATTTTTTACTGGTATGCTGGACCAACATCGATGATACATAATTTCTCCAGGACCCCTCGAGGACTTTTTTGAGAGGCCTTCTCGCTCGCGGTGGGTTGGAGGTGCACACGATTGAAGAGGGTGTCGTGGCCCCATCTGAAGAAGACTCTTGAGATTTGAACAATTGAATTGCTTGCCTGAACAAGGACTCTTCTGCTCTCTGTCGCTCTTCCTTTCCACCAGCATGTAGCTGTAGAGTCATAACCTGTGTGAAATACAATGGAGCTCACATTTTCACCATACGTCTCTGTCCTTTCTTCTGGCACTATTAATTTCAAGCACTCACGAATTATTTTTCAACGGATAGGATGAAAAAAAGGGCCGAGAATCCGCGGAATGATGAGTAGACTTTAGCCCGCAAAGTTCGCATTGTCCCGCGCTGTTTTTTTTTTTTTTTTAACTTCCATCTTTTGCTGCACTGTCTTTTACACTTTGTTCTCGTGGACTTTTCTTTGACTGCGCTTTGCTTCTTTTCCAACCAAACCATCATGCGGGCAACTGATGTGAATAAGGGACGTGGAAAAAAAAAAAATTGCGCGCGCGAGCCATGGAAAAGTAATCAATTACTTAGTTTTCCTTGCAATGAGTGCTCGCGGAAACGCTGCGGATGTATATAAAAGTTTGTTTGTGTGTGTCGACACACGCGAAAACCGACCTTGGAGGCTTGCCAATCTGTCTATCGGTAAAGTAGCAGCCTCCTCTGTGTGTGAGATGCGGTCTAACCTCTCGTCGGGCCAAAAAGACCCAAAACGTCAAAATATCTTGTAAACCCTACTTTTTTCATTCATGCAAAAATATATTTAACAAATCGCCAAGATACTTGGTAAGTATGGATGGCGGCATCGTCGAAATAAAACCGCTTATCAACGTGACCTCGCGCACAGTTTAGGTCTCGTATTTTTTGTGATACTATACAAATACTCTCGATGAATTTGCATGCATCATAATATACGAATGATTTATGACATTAAAGCGATACACAAGTGAGCATTTTACTAAATGTCCGAGTTACAAACTACAGGAGATAGATATTAAAACGCTTATCTGATGCTGTGTATGCACCGGGGGAGAGATTAAGCCAAGACAGTGTCTGCCTTTTTTTACAAATATTTTGGAAACCGTGAGAGTTACAATATTTTTACATTAATACTTTTTTCAAGAGAATTTTCTGAACGACAAAAAAGTATTTTGAATTTTTTTTCTAAACTGTTTAGATTTCGAGATATTTACAAAAAAAAAAAAGAGAATCGTGTTGTCCAAAAAATGGACACTGCAGCAGATGAATCATCACCGCGCAATTATCGGTAAATATTTCAAAAAATATGCTACTTGGACAATTTTTACATGAAATTATTTTAATACAGAGTTTTTCTAGCTACAAAAAAGATTGGAATAAACAAATCTCTAAACCCCGCGGTTTTAGAGATATTCCTCAAAATCAAACCCCCATCAGACAGATGATTCAGATGAGACGACATTTGAAATATATTCTAGACCTGAGGCGATATCGCGAGTGACTGATGAACGTAGGCTAAACCGACAGGCCGAAATAATGAGTGGAATTGGCACGGGCGAAAATCGAGGCAAAGATTTCACAGGAAAATGAGGGATGAGAGCTCAAGGGGCGAATTAGAGATCCGGTAAGAGAAGAGCATGAGAATTGGATTTGGCAAATGTGTGGATGGATGCTGCGAGACACACGTACGTCGAAGTGGGGAAAACGAGAGCGAGAGAGAGAGAGAGAGAGAGAGACAGGGTCCGACTCTGGATCCAAAAGGGGGAGTGGTAGAGTGGTAGGTGAACTGGACAGCCACCAGGACTTGGAGTATTTAAGGGAGGCTCAACTCGGCCGCGCGCCAGTTGTCGCTTTTGTGCGCCCATGAGGCACCTCGCACTCAAAACTCACGAGAATCAACTTGTCCACGTGTCTCTAAAAACTGTCAAGTGACCAATAGCTACGGTGACAGCGTTAAAAAAACGAAAATTTTACTCGTGTTCATAGATAACAAAATGCCGATAAACCTGGATAACGACAGGAGCATCAGATCCTGAATGATCGCGCGAGTTTCCACGTGGGATCACGGCAGACAGATGAGGATAATCAATCAGTGTCTGCCACTGATGGCTCTACTTCTAACACACAACATTAGGGCCCTTGAATCGGCATCGCCGCCCTCGACGATCGTCAATTCGACCGCCAAATCAATCGAGGAATTTGCTATCACGCAAAACCTTGCGGATGGCGAGACACAGAGGACAATCAAGTGGCGAGGAATTTGCGCCCGTGAAACAATAGTCAACTGGGGGTAACTATTCTTCACGACGCGACACAATAAACTAGTCTTAAGAGTATATAAGCATCTGAGAGAGGGCCATTGTGTGGGCGCTGCGCTCGCGGTCACTGCGGTCCATCCAATAAGCGATAAGAAAGTGTCTCAGTCTCTAAACTTATCGATAAATAGCCAGCTTGTTTTGCTATATCTATAGCAACTGGCAAAAAAATTCAATTGGACAGAAAAGTTTAAAAGTATTATTCCTCGCGTGGTTTTATGTAGGCAAAGTGGCAAGTTGAGTATTAGAAGAGGATTATTAAAAGTCCGCGCGTTTCGTTGCGGTGTTTTCACACTTGGCCTTTGGCTTCATCTGCCAAAACTCTCACGGGGATGCTCGCGACAAAATCCGTCGACCGCACACATATATATATACAGAGGACCTCGATAAAGTTTGCGCGTGATGGCAAAATCCGTTGTCACATCAAAAGCTTTTTGGACAAACAGAGAGAAAAGTGTCTTAAAGCATAATGGCACATCATTAATCATGGATTAACCGGCTCATATTAAATCTAGTGTAAATTATTATCTCGTAACGTAGCGAGTTTTCAAGCCAGCTCGCGGCGGCGTAGGTATACTTTATAGGCAGTTAACGGGCGCGCGATTCTCGGGCGGCAGGCGGGCGAGTGGCTGAGGGATATAAAGCGAAAAAAAAAAAATGTCCGAGAGAGTGGGAAAAGAATTCGTTGAAGCAGGTCCTGCTGATAATGTCTCTTCTGCGAATGACAATACGTAGCGGGGAAATCAATGATATCGTAAATGTGGTCTCTTTTCTAGGGACACAAGCGTCGCCCTGAGAGAAGTACTACTTGAGCACAGCGGAAAGAAGCTGCAGTTGATTTATGAGGGAGATAGTTTGACTGACTGCATTCAGGAGCGATCGATTTACCCATCAGATGATGTTTGTCGTCGTGACAATGATGCTATCGCATCGCCCCATGTCGAGATTAATGACAATTTTTATGTTTTTCAAGACATGAAAAATTCTTCACTCAGTCAGGATTTCTTTTGGCTTGCTGACAGCCGAGATCTTGTACGGAAATGCCGTCTAGTAAGATGGAAAGCCAGAAATCAAGCCTTGAAGCAACATGTGAAACACAGGTAACGGAAATAAATATACTTGTTTCTTTATTCAAAACACCCTATTAATGCTCATGTCTCTATTATATACTTCTGACTCCGCCCGAAAATCATCGGAACAGTTGTTAAAAATGACCGACTAATCGTTTTTAATTGAAAAAAAAATTTTCTTTAATATATCGCGCGTCATTATATATACGAAAAAATTATTTAAACTGAGAATTTTTGTCTAAAATTCATCGACATGGTTTAAAAGTAAATTTTGATTCATATTTGATCGAGAAAAAAAAAATTTTTTTTTCGTCAAATTTTGAAAGAGGTTCCACCTTGGATTTCTCGTGATTTTCGTGATTTTTTTCATTTTCTGCCGATAACTCGGTAACTAACGGAGATAATGAAAAATGACATCAGAGTGAAATAATGGAGAATGAAATTTCCAACAAAAAATGTTAATTGAACTTTTTTGTATCTTTGTTTGTTTTTGAGATATTACGGATTTTTTGAAATTTTTATTTTCCAAAATATCTCGAAAAGGAATCAAAATATCGAAAAAATTTATCCTATATTTTTTGTAGAGAATAACATTTCCTAACGTTTTACTCATATAAAATTTTTTGTTATCACGCTTGGTTACCGAGTTATCGGCAAAAAACTAAGAAAATCACAACAAATGCAAAATTTTCAAGGAAAATACCTCTTCAAAAATTTCATAAAAAATTTTTTTTTTTAATTCAAGCAAACGTTTGAAAATTCATTTTAGATGTATATTAGATATTTTTGGAAAATACTATTAACTTTGAATTGATTTTTCAATAGAGTTATCTCAATCAGTAGAATTTCCCGGTAATAAATTTTGTTTTTCTCCGCCTTTTCAACTGAAATATCTTTGTTTGAACGTTGCAGACGAGTTGAACGCGGTCTCCAGCAGATGTTTATAGCCCCAGGAACAAAATGGTGTGGGCCTCATCGAATTGCTTCATCATATCGTGATTTAGGCGGCTTGGACAGCGTGGACAGATGCTGCAGGAGGCACGATCACTGCAGTCGGGCAATTCTGCCATTTTCCGAGCGCTACAACTTCTGGAATTACATGCCATTTACTCTGAGCCACTGCGGCTGCGATCAGACGTAAGTAGGGATTAATTTGTCCCCCCTTGATATGCTGACAGATATTATGTATACGAGTAGCGAGCGAGAGTGTAGATGTTGCGTGTTATTATTGTAAAACAGCAGGCAGTGCGAGCCTGCAGGAAGGTCCGAGAGACGTAAGCGCAGTAGACGACGTCGAGAGCTGTTTCTCATGCCGGGAACTCAGTGGTGCGGGCGTGGAAATCGCGCTACCAAGTACACTAATCTCGGTGGGTTCGGTAAAGCCGATGCTTGCTGCCGAAGACATGACACGCAGTGTCCCTTTTATATCCCCGCTTTTGAGACGCGTTATGGCCTCTTCAATTGGGGCATATCCACGCTCATGCATTGCACGTGCGACGAGCGGTAAGCTGAGGGGCGCCGCATGCATTAGAACGTGTGTGATTCTAGTCAATTTTGTGTGTGTAGAATTTTCTTGTATGCTAAAATATCACAGTCAAAATATTGCAATTTTAATCTGCATTTTTAATTCACTCGATAAAAAGTGTTTTTTCTATTATCAGTACGTTTTTTTCATGTTTTGCAAAATGATAGTTTGACTTGAGGTATCGTGCGTCATTAGAACGAGTGATTTTTTTTTTTTTTTTGCTAAAAGGGATAACTCGATGAATATGCGAGATCATTTAGCTCTAATAACATTTTTCGATATCTCGCTTATTTATACCGAGTTGTCGAAATATTAATGAAAAAAGAAAAAATTATACACGTTTTTTCGCGGGTAATATTTTTGTATGGGATATTTTGTTGTGTGACACTATTATATAATTGTGATATATGTTTAGCCTTCGTAAATTATAGAAAAATTAATAAATAATCAAATTTTTGCAGGTTTCGAACGTGTCTGAAAATGGCTGGGACATCATCGGCCAATCTGATCGGTCGAATTTTCTTCAATGTCGTACAGACCAAGTGCTTTGTCCTAAAGCCACAAAAAGTGTGTGTCAAGTCGTCGTGGTGGGGCAAGTGTGAAAAACACGCGTATAGAAAGCAAGCACATCTGCGCAATAATATTCCCTACTGATGATGTATTCGACATTTGACTCGGTTGACAAACAAATACAACACCTCAGGGATGCTTGACATCTATTCGAATCGTATACATAAAAGCCATGACAATATCAATTTTGTATTCAATTTGAGATTTAGAAATTCGTAGAGTGCATGATATGAAAACTTGAATGCAAAACTTTTAGATATATACATATATAAATATAGAAATATTTTGTGGTGATTTTTTAACGTGTACGAAATATTTTTAGTCGTTGTATATATATAATTAGTGTGTTTTGTGCCATTATTTCTAAGCTAATATAAATTGTAAGAATGCAGAGTCAATTTATCATTACATATATTGAGCTCTAGAAACTATGATGAATTATATTGATGTGCTATAGGCTGTCACAATAAAAATATATGAAGGCAATCAGTCTATTTGACGATAATTAATGATGACGAGATTTTTACGAACTTATTTCATCGATATAAAACGGTAAAACTGCCTCTGAGGCTGGGAAAAAATTTTTCCATATGTCTAAAACCCTTAAAATAAAAGTTTACCTATTTTTTCCAATCGTTAAAATTTAATATAATTTTTTTTTACTATTGTATCGCCGGGAAAACCGCGCATCAGTAATTAAAATTGATAAAAGTGATGAATATGAGTTGTTGATGAGGCGGAGTTTTCTCACAGGTAAAACCAGTTATCAGACAGCTCATAACAATAAAGAAAATTATAATTACCCCTGATGTCAGCATATACGATACGCGATTTAAAGTCAAATGAATTTTTGTCCGTCTCGAAGGAATTTTCGCCGGCAAAGCCCATGAATGTTATTTCAACTCGATATTTACGATTATATTGCATGATTTTTGTACTTTGTAATTTATACATATATCTCTTCCTCGATTGAATCACCATTCAAACACGGCAATGAAAAATCCTTCAAGGGCATTATGTGTGAGAATCCTGCGCGTGCTACAAGTGTGTGCCCGTTCGCGTTCGGAGGGGATGAAATTGTAATCTCTGTGAGCATGTGAAAGTCGTGAATGATCTGATCAAGTTGCCTACTGTGATACGAGTGATAAAGTGATGCATTTGAATGATCAAAAAGCTTTGCATACATCTCTGCTACCCTTAAAAAAATTAAAACGAAACAAATCGACGCAAACATTGTGTGAATTAGTTGGATATCCAAAGTGTCAACATTTTTTAAGACATTTTAATTAATTTAGTTGGTGTTTTTATTCATGTTGCATGAAAATTCAACGGCAAATCATCAAAATTGCAATGGCAAAGGTACTCAAAGGCTCAATTGCGTGTAAAAAATCCGAGCTTGATTTGGGCATAACCTTAAAAGGAGGTCAAAGCTTCAGGTAAAAACAAACACGACACACCCCGATTTTTCACTAATAAAATCAAAATTTGTTTAATATTCTAGATGGAAAGCTATCGAAGATGGAGGAAAATACCGTGGGGTATTTGGAGGCAAAGTTTGGACTCTCCACCAAGACGAGGCTAACGTTTATTTTACGGTTCACAGTCCTACGAGTCAGGACGTTGAAAAATATGAAGCAGAACTCATCAAATACTTCAATCTTCACTTATCCTTAGCGGAAAACCTTCAAAAATGGTCGGAACTTGATGTGCACTTTAAAAAATTCACCGATCGCGTTCAGGGAGTGAGAATTTTGCAGCAGGACGTAGTGGAAAATGTTTTTTCGTTCATTTGCAGTGCTAATAATAATATTATTCGAATAACTGGCATGGTTGATAAAATGTGCAAGCACTTTGGTCGAAAAATATGT
Source organism: Macrocentrus cingulum (assembly GCA_002156465.1). Classification (NCBI taxonomy): domain Eukaryota; kingdom Metazoa; phylum Arthropoda; class Insecta; order Hymenoptera; family Braconidae; genus Macrocentrus; species Macrocentrus cingulum. The sequence continues at coordinate 56,851 of MVJL01003299.1, read as the reverse complement.
CAAGTTGACAAGCAAAATTACCATGAATTCCCGACAATTGAAGCTCTGGCTGCTGACAAAGTTCAAGCAACACTGGCCAAAGAGGGATTTGGCTATCGGGCACCATTTATCGCAAATTCGGCGAAAAAATTGGTCAATTTGGGTGGTCGAGCATGGCTCGAAACGCTTTGCAAAGATCATGGAGCAAATTATGAAGATGCAAGAAATTTAATTCAAGTCTTACCTGGTGTTGGACCGAAAGTTGCAGATTGTATCTGCCTGATGTCTCTCGGCCATCTGGAAGCCATCCCGGTGGACACTCACATCTATCAAGTTGCACGAGAAACTTACTTGCCGCACATAAAAAAAGTTTCCTCAGTTACACCGGTCATTTATAACACTGTTAACAAACACTTGAGAGAGACATGGGGTCCTCTGGCTGGCTGGGCACAAACGGTTGTTTTTTGCACGCGAATTAAGAGTCCCAAGCGTGATAACACGGAAAATATAGGTCCACCTAAGAGGCGAAAGCAATAACACTGTTGTTCACTCATTGTTGAATGTTAAATAGAGTTCCACTGGTTACTCTGTGACCATTCATCTGAGATTTGAGCACCGACTTTGAAATGGCATAAATATTTTATGAATGATTGAGTGAAAATAATTTTTAGATGCCTTCAAGATATCTTGAAAGTCATTGGATGCAAATTTTGTTACTTGTCCGTGAAAAAAATCCGCGTTTTTTGGTCGAAAATGGTGGAGTTGAAAATACAAGATGGCCTACCCAAATTGTCGCTGAGTAATTTGTGGTTTTGCCGTGAATTTAATGCAGTATATGACTCATGAATTATTTCAATTAGGCTCTTATATCGCTAAACACTGTCTGGGCACATTAATTTATTCGTTAACACTCACTAAAACACACATTTTGGTAGAGACATAGATTGGCCTCTATCGCGCACGAACACATTCAGACACATCGACAATGTGTCGACTTTCTATTGTTTGTCACTCACATGACACTACACTTGTTTTTACGATAGGAAAAATCACAGTTTTTTACTTGAGCACTGCGGATTTATAGTTACATACTTGATGTCACGGTTTTGCTTAGGCTTATTCAAATAACACTCGAATTGGCATCGCGTCTGTACGTCGCTCGAGAAACTGCCGCCGTGTGGTGTGAAGCTTGCGCTGTGACACCGCCATTTTAAAACTGTTTCGCGCTGCCGTCACATTATCCAACTCGCGTCGTTACTCGTTCGACTAGTCAGACAAAAAAGACAGAGATATATATACACAACTACTTGTTAAAAATTAGGCGATATATATAATGAAAATAAATTCTATTTCAACTAATATAATCAATGTAACAATCGAGACAAATAGATACCTATCGAAGCGAGAAAAACTGAAGCATAAATTTCCTGCGTCTTTCTGCACACCTCTTGTCCCTTTCTTTCCATTCCTTAGCAAGAGTATCTTTTCTTGCACACTGCTGTTCGAGGACCGTTAAGGAATTGCGATAAACTTCATCTAATTTTTCAGCCGACTGTTTTATGCTGATGAGATTTCGTTCGCATTCCGTGTAATGTTCTTCAACATTTTTCTCTGATGAGTCTTCTCGGCATTGTTGTATCCTCTCTTCAAGTTCCTCGACCCTTTGATGCGCGAGATCTGCCACCAACTTATCGATAGCAACAACCACCTTTGCCCTGACAATGCGCCTTTGAAAAATCATATCAGCAGGTGAAAATACCGGGTTTTCGGAGTAATTCGGGACTGTACGAAGTTTTTCCTCCGGTTTTTCCTTAAAGATGCGATGATCCTGTTTCTCCACACCTTCCGTTTTATTACGTTCCGTCATTCCGATTATAGGGCAACGCATACTGTAAATTTAAATTTATTCGTGTTCATTCTCATTTAATTTACTCTAAAAATTAAACCCACTTACCTCAGATTATGTAGTTGGATATCTCAAAAATGAAAACTTATAAAGGAACCAATTCAGGAATCAATTGTGAACAGAAAACTTGAACGGATTTTTATCTAAAAATTCACAAAATAAATACACGTAATGTTATTTCCTGTATGTCAGATGTACGTATGTCGTACGTATATGCTTAAAGGATACTAGGATACTGATAGCCCTTTGCGAATGCTCGCGATTTTCTATGATGCGCGCGTCGATGAATACTTAAGTCAATTTAACAATTTATAACTTATTTCATCTAGACTATCTTGCTCGTTTTAATTAAAACCCATCGTGTTCCGGAGAAAATGTACATCGAAATGGCGTAGGGCAGATCAAAATGCAGTCCATCTGGTAGCGCCGCTATCGAGCAAAGGTCCGACTATAGATTTTATGGCTGCTCCGCAAAGATATCCATACCAACTAATCCAACTTTCGTGTCCGTCTGCGTGTGCGTACGTGTGTGTGGGGGGCTGCAGCTGACGCGCGCGCGCGCGCATCGTGTTGCAACAACTAACCTGTACACATTACACACACAATACACATTACACACGACAGCACAGAGTGTACTGAGGGCCAAGGGCAACGTCGGGATATAATTTGTTCCTCAGTTCTTTATTTATTATTTTTCCAAGATATCAAAAAGTAATTGGGATACTAGTCCCTAGTTACCGCGTGGTGATTTATCCACTAATTATTTCAAGATGTAACGAAACAGAGGGAATATTTGGCATTGAGTAGTCGCATTTCCTTTGCCTTTGCGTTCTTCCACCATTTTTTTCGCGCAACTCTGCCGCCGCTACATACTACCGTGTGTGTGCCTTGTCGCCGGAAATCGAGTGAAATTGAGACGGTGAAAAATATATGTACGGTGGCAAAACGTGGCTTATTAGCGCAATAAGCCGGGAATGATATATTATTGTGTTCAATTAATTAATAACGTGCCAATTTGGACGTGGTCAATAAGTAAAATACAAAGATGGAGATGAAGTTGCCTGAGCAAGTGAGCCAAGTCTGCAGGCTTTGTGGACAATTTGAGAGTATTTACATCGACATTTTTGGCGAGGAAGGTACCAAGAGATATCTCGGCCCAAAGATACAAAGCAGAATTAATATTTTGGTAAGTTAAACATCATGTTTAATTAAAGTTATTAACTGTATTTAGAAAATTTTGGAAAAGGAAAAAATAGGGTTAGAAAAATGGCGATGCCGACGGGGGCGCGTCGCAAAGGTTAGCGTCGCTCTCTGCTCCATTTCAATGGCTTCTGCCTCTATTTTTTCCCCACATCACTCATTAACTGTTACTTCTAGCCAACAACACAATCGCTTCTACACACTTTCACTCTAACCTCACGTATTCACGTATTTGCTATCTCGACTTGGTTCTTGCTTTCCCCTGTCTTTCCGACACTCAATCGTGGTGTAAACACAATCGATAGTAGATCAATTGGTTTACTAGCACTTGTTGAAACTGTTGTTTGCTTACTTGTTGTATCCAACTAATCCGACGATAGTTGAATTTTAGATGAACCAGTAGTTGCTTTACTTATAAAACCTTGCAATAACAATTAATTAATCAATGGAGCGGTAGGGTTTTCCAAAATAAACACACAAATTTTCAACACTTTTACTTTTAGAATATATTTTATATTGTTTAAATCGCAGATTGATGAGACGGATCCTCTGCCCAAGACAATCTGCGTTCAATGTCTGGGAAAACTTGAATTCGTTTGTGACTTTCAAGAGGAATGCCTTCGAACTCAACTACAGTTGCGCGAAAAATACAATCTACCGCCCTTGCCAGAACTCGTAAGTTTTATATTTTACATTCCTACCGCTCTGAGATGGATTTAAATGATATCGAGCCAATGACTATCCACATTGCGACTCCTCTCAGCTGGATACACTCAAGAGGGATAGTCAGAGGCTTCGATATGAGGTTTTATAGTCACTGGTACATCTAATTCAATCTATCGTAGGATGCGGAACTTTTATCTCGAGTGGTGAAGGTTGAGGACTTGCCACCGCCTGTTGTGGCTGCTGGAACGTCCACTACCAACAACAATAGCACCGATAAAAATCACAATTCTACGGCGGACATTGAGAATGTCGACCCAACGCGTGAGGATCACGGCAAGGACAGTACCGAGGTGACAGAGAGCCAGATGTTGCCCAAGCGAACGCGATCCACGCCGCAAACGCGGGCACGCAGCAACGACAAGGATACTAACGAGCACGTGGAGATTGAGGAAACACCAAATCGCCGCTGGTTGCGAAGTCGCAACATCACCGAGTCCAGTGCTGCTGCAAAGGCGGCCAAAGTCCCAAAATCGCGTAATCTCGCGATTGTCACGAGTAAAGTGTCGTGTGCTAGCAGTCCAAAAGCAACGCACGTTTCCATTGTTACTCGATTGCGTAGTCACAATCAAAGCCAAACTCCATCAAGTGCGGAAACATCGGGCGAGAGTGAGCTTCTCGAGAATGATGACAACGACTCGATGATTCAAATTCCAACGTCGGCGTTGAATAAAATCCTCACGGCCGTGTCGAGCTCGCCGGACATTGAAGTGTCGGTGAAAGAGTCGAAAAATCGTAATGGCAACATTGAAGATATAAGTTTTACCTTAGAATTGCGGAAAAAAGACACCGAGTCCTCGACAATAATTACTGTTTTAGCTAAAGTATTTCCCGACCAGGGATCGTGCCTTGTAGGCTCAGAGATAATAAATCTTCTTGAGGGAGAGACAAATTCTGAACTTACCAAGATTCTCAACATAGTAAATAAGGCAAAGAGTACAAGAGACAAAGATAATGGTGCGGCAAAGTCAATAGTTGAGTTGAGAGAGTTGGAGAAACGATTGTCGAGCATTAGCGACGGTGGTTGCAGTGGCAATGATGGAAATACCACCGATGGAATTGCCCCAAGGAATCCCGAAGAGTTATATCGAATGGATGGTGAAGAAATTCGCGTGGATGACAATGTAGAGTGTACAACTGTTGATGGACAGAGTGGATATGCCTGTAAATTATGCCACAAGTTTTACGAACGCAAAGACAAGTGTACGGTTCATGTAAAAACACATTTGGGAATAAAGCAGTATGCTTGCACACTGTGTACCGCAAAATTTGTGTGCAAATCCGATGTCATGAAGCACATAAGGTGTTCACACACAAATCCACGACCAATGCAGTGTCCAAAGTGTCCCAAACGATTTAGATCAAAGTTTGATTTGACAGAACACGACAATGTTCATAAAGGTGTAAAGCCCTATCAATGCTCGGAATGTGGTCAGAGTTATCATCACAAAGTGTCGCTGCAAATGCACGTAAAATCTCATCTACCGCCGCAAAATTTAGCTTGTGAATATTGTGGTAAAGTTTTTCCCTTTCGGACACGTTTGCTCAGTCACATTGGCAGTGTTCATTTAAAAAATCGACGTAATTTTCGCTGCCGTTTTTGCTACAATCTCTATTCGAGTCTTTCAGTACTGAATGAACACATAAAAACACGTCATGCCACTACGTATACATGTGAAATTTGCACGAAAACATTTAAAGTAGCATCAAAGTACAAGGCTCACGTGTTACAGCACTCAAATCCAAAGCCCTTTGCCTGTAATATTTGTAACAATAAGTATGCGTCCAAGGCATTCCTCAATGAGCATCTGCTCAAGCACGAGGGCCTGCGTAAACACGTGTGCCAAAAGTGTGGCGCGAGTTTTGCCCAGGCGAGCCATTTGGCCGCGCATCGTCACGTTCACGGGGAAAAAACTCATGCGTGTCCAGAGTGCGGTAGAAAATTCAACAGACGTGATAACATGAAGGTTCATAGAAAACGTCATTTCACTGAATCCGGACGAATTGCTGCCATTGATAAAACTCTATCAATTGCCACGGAATCGGGTTGCTCTTCTGTTGCATCACCTGATTTTTGAATGAAAAATAATTTATTTTGGCATATCACACACGCGTCTCTACTTGCGTGATTTTTCTCAAGTCCCTCTCGTGATTATTTAAATTTCTATTGTTTGTATGAGGAAAAAAATGAAACAAAATGTGAATTGTGAATCGTTATGGAGTGTCGGGGGCTTCCAAAGTTTAGAGAATGAAAAAAAAAAAAACATATTTTGGCAAAATCAACTATTTTGTATACCTTTACAAGTGCATTTAGTGTGTAAAACAATCAAATTTATAAGAAAGTATATTGCAATGTGTTAAATTTATGAAAAAAAAATGTCGAGAGTTTAGTTAAATGATGATAACATTACTCTCTAAGCATGAAAGTGTGAAATTTTGATTATTCATTGTGAAAGCTTTATAAATTATTGTTCGCAGGCCTTAGATCGAGTATAAATATATAGAAGAAACGTAAACCATTGGGATTTATATTTGAATAATATATTGAAAGGTATATAATTGTATCGGAAAGGCGAAGGAACTTTTTGTTTTTTTTTTTCTTCTTGTTTTACACGAAATAGAGTGTACAGACAGTTGAATTTGTCAGTTTCGTGTTTAGAGAGCAAATATATATATGAACTGATAAAAGTTTATATTAATTAATGAATTTATATATATATTTTGTATCAAATGATTGATGGTGAGTGATGAAAGTGATGTAATGAGACGTGCCTTTATCATAAAAATATTACTGCGACGGAATTGAAGTGAAAAAAATTATTGTGTATTCATTTACCGTCCGCGGTCTAGAGACTGACTGAACACCTTTTGGAAAGCAATAATTAATTCATGTCCTGCTCTTTGTATTCATTTTATTTCTATATCTTTTAGTTTCTTTTTTTTCATTTTTTTCTTTCTAAACGATGCTCATTTACCAATTCCACTATTTACACGAGTTACAATAAAAATTATCATATTTTTTGAGCATTTAACTGCATTTTTTCTCGCCCATTTTCGCTTGAATCCCTTTTTTTGGCCAGTAAAAATAATAATTAACTTAATTGTATGTTTAATCATTTATTTTTAGATTACCGAAGGCGATGGTTTGTCTCATGTCATTTGTATGCGATGTTGTGCAACCTTGGAGTTTGTCTGCGACTTTCAAGCCACATGTCAGGAGACGCAGCACCGACTTTACGCAAAAGTAAGTCCAAAAATTCCAATATACCGTAAAAAAGTACTGTTTTTTTAACCGCAATTTAATTAAAGGTGGCAAAAGAAGTTGTAGAGACATTGCAAGACGTCGAGGCCAACAAGGAGAACACAGAACCCGCGAAAACAACGTCTTTGGAAAATGATGAACCCAGCTGTGCAGATGTTTCACCGATTCCCAAAGCTCCGGAGGAGGTTCCAGTACCCGCTGCCAGCACTACGGGCCAAGTGTTGGACTCGAAAATACTCGCAGACATCACGGAAGTTCACTGTCCACTACTAGAGGAGGTGGCTAAAGAAAATTCACCTCCACGTCGTGGAAGAAAGCGGAAACAATTGCAGCGTTCTCCATCTCGTTTTTCCCACAACAAGGCAGAACCAAAAAGGCCGAGAGGGCGGCCTCCAAAGCGCGTTGCTAAACCCGCAGAGCCACTGACACCAGTAAAAAAGCGGATTCCAGCGACTATTCTTTCGGACAAGGTTAAGAAACCAGAGATGAAGGCGCTGGCAGTTGCCGCAATATCTTCCCGTCACGTTGAATCCAATGAGGCCGCGTGGACACCGGGTTCCGCGATGCTACCCGAGCCAGAGACGCCGGAATCGTCGGCAGACGGTGGATCTGCGGTCGCTAGCCAAGCCCGAGAGCCCATTTTGACGCCCGCCGAGTCTCCGAAGGATCCCGAGCCCTCACAAACGCTCGCGGAAATGTCTGAAGACGAAGATGAGCCTCGGCGTTCTCGTCGACGCAAGAAACTGGCACATGGGCGCATGTCCGAGCTGATTAGCGCGGAGCAGAAGCAAATTATTGAGGATAGCTATACAGTTGACATGTCAGTCATCAAGGAGAATGTTGTGGAAGAATACTGCACGGTCAATAGTAAGAAACAGATTGTTTGCAAGCTCTGTCAGTTGGTTTACGACCGCGTGGACAAGTGTCACGTGCACGTTTGGGGCCACTTGGACATGAAACCCTATCGCTGTGTTGTTTGCAACTTTACTACGGTTACCATCACGAATATTCGCGCGCACATTCGAAAAAGTCACCTGAAAATCAAGCCTTTCGAGTGTGACATTTGTGATAAACGCTTCGCCACTGCGGTCCTGCTGGAGGAGCATATTAATACTCACACTGGTGCGAAGCCTTTTGAGTGTCCCGACTGCGAATTTGCCACCGCCAGTCGGCAAGTTCTGTCTTACCACGTCAAGCTTCACAAGGGAGTCAAGGTCTAAATTGTTTATTTATTTTAAAAATTGTTATTTGGGTGTATATATTTATTTTTTGTCTGCAGGATATCACATGTGACATTTGCCAAAAGCAGTTTTATACCAAAGGACGCCTCCGAGCGCACATGTTGATACATAATAAGGACAGGTCCCTCATGTGTAAATTTTGCTCGCAGCGTTTCACAAATCACGACTCACTTCAGCGACACTATGACAGGGCTCACTCGAAGGATTATGTATGTGCCACGTGTGGCAAGAGTACACGATCAAAAAAAGCCCTACACAATCATCAGAATGTAAGTTAAAGAGATCACAATCCAAAAGGGCGTTCAAGTATTTTTTTAGTCGGATTTCGTTATAGATATTGTTTAATTTTAATTGTTGCAGGTGCACTTGGAGGCTAAATTCAAGTGTCCAATCTGTCCGAATATTTACAAGAGCAGTCACATCCTCAAGGAGCATGTTTTAAAGCACAAAGGCATCCGCAAATACAAATGTGACGTGTGTGACAAGGATTTTGGCCAGCAGTCGCACTTGGCCGCGCACAAGGCCGTCCACAGCGGCAAAAGGTATATCCAATCAATCGGGCATTTATGTGCTATCATGTTTAATCATGTATTTGCTTATTTTACGATAGATACGAGTGCCCGGGTTGTCAACGATCGTTTAATCGTACAGACAACATGAAGATGCACGCACGAAAGTGCGATTTGGTCCTCGAAGACCTGGAATTAATGGATATTCTGGGTTTGGGCCGCCGCAAGAGAGGACGACCGAGGAAAAATGCCTCCGAGGATGCGGAAATAGATGATAAGATTAGCGAAGAAGATAATGACGATAAATTCAGTGAATTATCAGATAAGACTGATTTAGATTCAATGGGTTACCTCTAAACTGTTTTGAACAACAGTTGTTGTATTAGTTATTGGTCTAAGAGTCAAGGTAATTTCTTTAGTTGGTCCAAGTGCCTTATAGACCATCGAGTATTCAGGTGTAATGATATTTTCTTCTGTTTTGCCATAATTCGCGAATCAAATGCGAAGATTTCAAGACTGAGATATATGTGTAGATCGATGTTCCTATCATGGCTGTAATAATATAATGAGATTGATGATAATTTTTTTTTTTTGTGAATTAACATTGCGGAAAATTGGGTCAAGAGTGGGGACTCGATTTAAACTATGTAGGTCGTCAATTTGATACTTTCTCTCATTTCTAAGTATTTCTGTAGCGCTTTCTCTCAGTCAGTTCACATCGTAAATTGACATCGTAGACTGTGTTTGCACTCTGTGCTCGGTATTGCCACAAAATGTTTGAGGAAATTCCCGATTTTGTGCCGTTGGATAACGCGAAAACGCAGGAAATGTTGAGTGTCTTTAAAGGTGAGCGAACCGGATGGGTTCAGGTTGGAGAAAAAAAGTGGTTCTTTCCGTGGAAGTATACTGAACAGGGAAAACACTTTTACAAGTTTAAAGCTCGCCCTGATGACACCTGGGTCATGTCCTATCCGCGATCAGGTAAGAATATCGATTAATTTATGCTCTTTATTGGGTTTCACGTATTGTATTTATAAATCTAGGCACTACTTGGACACAAGAACTCGTGTGGCTGCTGAAGAATGACCTTGATTTCGAAACAGCAAAGAAGAAACATCTGTCAGAACGATTTCCGTTTCTTGAGTGAGTACCTAGTGCTATTGAGAATTTTCACCAGGTTTTTGTGACTTGTTATTTAATATTTTGCATTTAGATTTAGTATGTTTCAACATCCAGACGTCACAGCAGAGTTTCTAAAGGCCAACGAGGGTGACACAGCCAAACAAAATCTTTGTCGACAAATTGCCGAGCCTGGATATCAAGTTTTGAGTGATTTACCGTCACCACGGTTTATCAAGTCACATTTCCCATTGAGTTTAATGCCTAATGTTCTCAATGTTGGCTGTAAAATTGTTTATTTAGCTCGAAATCCAAAGGACGTTGCGGTTTCGTGGTATCACTTGAATCGTGCGATTAAAACCCAGGGATACACCGGAGATTTTCAGACATTTTGGAATTATTTTCAGGACAATTTAAGTGAGTTTACTGAAAACAAATATCAAATATTCGCTCAAAAACTGCATTAATATTTGATTATGATAAAATTATTTTTTCGCACTTTTTAGCACCTTGGAGTCCATACTGGGACCATTTGAAAGAAGCGTGGGCAAAGCGCCATCATCCCAACCTACTTTTCATGTTTTACGAGGAACTGCAACAGGTGAGAGTTTTTTTTTTCTACGGTTTTCGTGACGTTTTAACACTTTTTATTTTCTCAGGACCTCTACTTGGCCATTCGTAAAGTCGAGAAATTCTTGGGAAAGTCGTACAGTGACCCTAAAATATTTAAACTAATGGAACACCTGGACATAAAAAATTTTCAGAACAACCCAATGATAAATTCATCCGAATTACGAGATTGTCACATTATTGAGAGCGGTGGTTTTGTACGAAATGGTCAAAGTGGTGCTTGGGTGAATACTTTTACTGATGTACTCGAAGCAAAAGCTGATTTATGGATTGAGGAAAATTTAAAAGACACCGATTTAACGTTCCCCTGTTTAAACAATAATTACAAGTCCATTAAGCAATAAAATAATTAAAATGTTGGATATTTATTGTACAGGACTTGATTTATGTATAGAGAATTTAAAATACGGGTTCTTTTATCCGTTTTTTAGGTTTGTCAGGTTTATCTTGATCCGTCTTGAATTTTACAGCTATTCTCACCCTCACGGCTGTCCTGAAGGCCTGCGAAAGCTCCTGTTCTGCCATCATTGCCACGGTTCTTGTTCGGGAACCGCCTTTGCCCATTGTTAACTTTGAGTGGCGATCTGAGGGTGTGTAAACAGCCACAATGGCACTTATTGTTCCATCGGGAAGCGTGCCCAAATATTCTGTCTGTATTTTGAGCAAATACGGCAGTTCTTGTGGAAGGACATCCATAAATTTTGCTCGCACTGCTCGCTCAATCATAATTTCTTTTGGTTCGTTGCAAATTGTATCATTGTTGTACTCCCAATCGCGCGTTTTCGCCGCGCTGAGGAAATAATTCTACGAAGAAACAACATGGAAATCAATGTCAGTCCGTTAATTTAATTGAAATGTTGAAATACTCACTCGCAAATCATCAATTCCGTCTGATTTCAGGGCCGAAACCATAAAAACATCTGAGAAATTCGGCCAGAATTTCTCACTCGTCAGTGTGTCCACTAGTGCCAGCAACTTCTGCTTTTTCCGTATTCTATCGACTTTGTTGAGGATTAAAACGGAAGGAATTGTGGGGGGCAATTGCTTCAGAAGTACCAGGACACGATCGTCGATTATTGGACCTCTGAAGGGGTGAGAGGCGTCTTGAACCACCCCAACAATGTCGGCCCTGTTTAGTGACTGTGGAACGTCTGATTTAAAGGATTTTTCGAGCTGAAATTTCTGGAAATCTCGATTTGTCACCAATCCCGGTGTGTCTATTATGACCAATTGCACCTGGCCTTGAGTATAGACTGCGTCAGATTTTACTCGTGTCGTTTGGACCTTTGATGATGTTGCGCAAACCTGTGAAAAAAGTTTTTAATCAGTATAAATAACGGATTGAAAATTCTTTATTTTCTTACTGGTCGACCGACGAGTTGGTTGATGAGGGTACTTTTTCCAACATTAGGCAAACCGAGAATTGCTACTTTTAAACATTTTTCTCCATCCTGCCGTATTCGTGTCGTATTCCATGAGTTTTCTGGTACCTCGTTCTCGGCAGCGTACTCGAGCACATTTGATGTAGATTTTACGTGATTTAGATGAATTAATTGACGCTGTATTAATCGCGGTTTAAGGTGCAAAATCACTTTTTCCAGAATAAACAACATTATTCCAGACTATTCGATAAAATATTACTGTAGGCAAGGTTATGTTCTTACAAACAAACGAAGAAATTGTTTTTATTCCCGTCACTCATCGTAACGCAACAAATAACTGCCGTTGTCATTATTATCACACATTTCTAACATTATTAATTCCACTTTTTATGAACAATTGTAAAACTCCTCGTGTGTACGATTTTTTTGCCCGAAATTCCGAATGCGGGTTGGAGAGGTTGGCGCTGTAGTTGCGGTGAAATATCCAACTAAAAAAATTTTAAACGAACACCTCCCGCCTAAATTTTTGTCCGCCATTTCGATGCTAACCTCCAAAGTGTTGTATTCCAAACAAAGACGAATGTGTGCTGCACGGATTCAACCCGTATCGTAATGGTGTTTAGAGATTTCTCTTGAAGCAAGATCATTATAATTGTGAAAATTGAGACGAACAACATGGAATTACAACCCACACAACTGATGAATGATGACGATGTTGAAGATTCTCGACCGGTTCCGCCAAAACCCGAGGATGAAGTTACCGAACGGATTCGTCAGGTACTGATACTAATTTTTCCATACAATTTAACCATTCAAACGATAATAATATTTTTTTTTCATTAATTTTAGGTCGCAACACTTCATTTTGGCAGTAAAAGATATCCGCTGTTCGAAGGAATCAACAGCGTGGGCAGATCACCATCCTGCGACGTGGTTATGGAGGACATTGTAAGTTTGACAAAAACATAAAATTTATTTTGATCATCTTTAGCGTAACATATTAGTATAGATATTAGAATTACAATTCCACACGTTTGCCACCGACTTTCCCTTCATTAAAGTCGATGCTGTCCCACAATTTAATTTCACCAAAGTTATCGTGACTGTTCATCTCCAATTGGCCCGGTCCCTTGATGTGGAGGTACACAAGCTTGTCTTGAGAAGGTTGAACCGGCGTCCAGTCAAGTCCAACATCAGGAGTTCTACAATAAACCGTTGCAATTTTAATATTTTCATCTCAAAGCTTTATGACGTAAATCCTACCCAGTGGTCGCGTAAGACACCCAAAAGTCCAACAATTGCCGTTGCATTGCCCGATCTTGAGCGGTGGTCGTCGGGTTCATGAATGGAGAACCAAAAACGTAGTATGGATCGTCACCATGGGCAACTCCTGCACTTAAAATGTGTCACAATCAACTGGTAATCAACTTTTATTGCTTTTATACTCACCAAAGTCCATGTTGGTGCGTGTCATGGCAGTTCCCAAAGTCTCAGCACCCTTGTATGTAAAGTAGTAATACTTGACCGGACTTTTGTTCGTCTTGGCCATCATTTTCGCAGCTTTTACGCTGCCCATGACGTACAAACGGTCTCCAATCATGTGGACGAGGCTCATGGCAGTGTGCTTATCAATAGCCTGGTTGCCAATGTAGTGCTGCCTGATTTTCCGGCCTACTTGAACGTGTTTTGTCAGAGGAATTGTGTAGTTGTAGTCGAGGATAAAAGGCGCAAGAGTGTCCCAGCGGGCGTCAACCTCCTTCAACAGCGTGTCGTCTGCGCAAAAGTCTGCGGAAACCCAAAAATCATCAGTCAAACTGATTTGAGAGCCGCAGAGAAGCTTTTTTACCTGCCCCCGGGTAGAGTCCCTCCTCTGGAACGACACCAGTGATCCATGGAACGTCGTAAGCTTCGCCTCGGCTAATAATTTCATGTGGGAGCTTGGTGATGAACGGCGTCTCTGCCGTCGTTTTCTCCACCACGGGCCCAAATGGCGTCATGGGGTTGAAAAAGTACACCATAAAGTCCATGTCGGCACGGGCAATCTGGCGAGCCGGTCGAGTTTTCAAGCATTTAACCATCTCTGCGGTGTTTGTCGTGGGACAACCGACAATGGAGGCCAATTTCATCGCCTTCTCCGGTGCACCTTCGGTGATTGCCCATGGATTCAGGGCATTTCCACTAAAAGAAAATCCACCTACAACCCATTTCCGTTGAAATTGCGGCTTCTTCGAAGTTTTTTTTCATCTTACGCTTAAAGAGTCCACGGCTGAGAGGCGTCAAATACTGGTAGTGCACGCTCACTCCTCCTGCGCTCAGTCCAAACAGCGTAATCTCATCGGGGTTGCCGCCAAAGCCTTGGATGTTATCTTTCACCCATCTCAGCGCCATGCTCTGATCCTTTAGACCCATATTGCCGGAAATTTGCTCGTCTCCAGTGCTCAGGAAACCTGGAAATCGTTCAGACTTAATTTTTCTGTTCATTTATTGAATTTGGTTGATTTTTATTGTTACCTAGAGGTCCAACACGGTAGCTAAACGTTACGAGGATCACATCGCGATCCATGATGTACTCGGGCCTGGTAAACTGGCCGTCCTTGGCCTCCATGTGCCATTGGAAGGCTCCACCGTGGATCCAGACAATCACTGGCAGTGGTTTTGTCGTTTCTACTGCTGGCTTGTAAACGTTCAGGTACAAGCAGTCTTCAGAACCGACAATTCTTTCTTTAGCGTCTATGGGAGTGTGGATGTACTGCAGACACGGCGAGCCCGTCTTGATTGCCACAACGTCGCCGGTCCATGGCAGGACTTTTTGCGGTGGCTGTTGATCATTTGAAAATTCTATTGTCGGTGCAATTGAGGATATCTTTGGATACTTACCCGGAATCTCAAGTCACCGACTGGCGTCTGAGCGTAGGGAATACCCTCAAAGGCTACGTACTTGCGTCCGTTTACCGAGTAATCGTAAAATCCACGAATGCCACCCAGGGGCGTTTGCACACGCGGTCCATTGGCAGTTTTTTCAGCGTCGAGTGTCGCCAGTGCCAGTGGCACCAAGTACAGGAGGAGTATTCTCTTCATGCTGGACAATAGAGAAATTTCAACGGTATCTTGTGAGGCCTCCTGTATTTATAGTAGACTGTTGCAGTTGTTTTTCCGTTCAATTACCACTGATGAGACGTTTGTTAAAGGCGATTAATTACAGAAACGTGGCATTATCACACTGATAATATGTATTTTTTATGAATTGAGAATTATTTTGAATATTTAAAGACGCAGGATGGCATGACCCGTCTCGGTTATTGAAAAATATGGTCAGGCTATCGCCATGAACTATGAACTCGAATATGATAATTAAATACAATTGAGGTGTGATTACTGCTTGTTTACTCATAGAATTATTTATATCTTGTTTTGTTTTAGACTGTCTCCAAAGTACATGCTGAGATTGAAGCTCATCCTAAGACGGCATTTGTTTGCGACTTGAATTCATCAAATAAAACGCGATTGAATGAGGTAATTATTTGATTTAAAAAAGTTTTAATAATCTGTAGAATGTTTATTTATATTTTTTTATCATTTCAGGAGGTTCTTCGGCCAGATCGCTATTATCAAGTAGTCGATGGATCGGTTATAAAGTTTGGGATGGTAACAACGCAGTTTTTCTTGCTGAGAGATTGCGACGATTCCATCATTGTACCAGCCACACCGACGCCTGTGCGGCGCCCACGTCCGTCTACCTCGAACTCGAGTGCATCTGCCTCGACCTCGCGTGCTTCTACCTCGACCTCGAGTGCCACTCTCAACAATTCAACACCTTCTCGAGCCCAGGAAGAAGCTGACGGCGATGATTCGTTGTTTGCCAAGCCGTCAGGGCCGTCGCCACGTCGGAACAAAGCGCGTCGTATCCAGGAAATTGAGACTCAACCGCCAACAGTTGAGAAGTCAAGCATCAAGCCAAAGCGACTCTCAATCTATGAATGTGAGACTCAAAAAGATCCAGTTGCCTTTGAGGAAGACCTGTCCATTCATGAAATGGAGACTCAGAGGATGGATATGTCGTCGAAATCCGCGTCGATTCACGACATAAAAGCTGATAATCATGTGGAAGACGATGCAAATACCTCAATCTATGAGATGGAGACACAGCAGCAACCCGTGGAAAAGCCCAAGAAGAATCGAAAAAGTATTTATGAAATGGAGACACAGGTGGGCGGCGTCGATGTTATACCCGAATCTGACGATGAAACAGATGATGAGACGGCTGAAAAGCCGAAGGAAGAAACTCTGTCAAAGTACGAAATGGAGACGCAACAGATCGTGAACACGCCGAAAAATGGACGGAAAAATATTCACGAAATTGAGACTCAAGTTGTCGGGGATCATGTCAAATCTGCCGATAAAAACTTGATTTCCGAGAGCGCAACTGATCGAATCAACATTCACGAGGCCGAAACGCAGCCAGTTGTTCCCCGGCCGGCAATAATTGATGAAACTGACTCTGACACGGACGATGAGATTCTCACAAAGCTGCGAAAGGCTCAAGTAAAGCAGGAAACTTCAATAAAATCAGATACAATAGACAGCGGATCGGATACAGATGAGGAGGGCCTGTTTGAGGGCATAGTGAAAAAAAAATCTTCACCAAACGATCAAGAGTTTTTCGACTATAAAGTCACGGTCCAGCGATCCCAGGCGGAAAGTCCAGTCCTGGGTAACTCAAGCACCGAGCGCTCGGGCTTTCTCACCCCAGGGGCGGATGTTGACGATCTCTCGATGCAGCCAACTCAAATTCTTCCGATAACAACACCCAGATCGGCAAGTCCAGTTTTAAATGAGGATGATGAAGTAAAGCCAAACTCGAGCGTTCCCGTATCAAAAGACAGCAAAATAACAGCTGTTAAGCAGCCAGAAGTCGACGATACCACTTCCACTCAGATTCTCGATGATTTCGAGTACGCTGCAATGATTAAAAAACAATCAGAGATGTCAAAAATGGAAACAAACCAAGTTGATGACTTGGCGCCTACGCAAATACTTGATCCAGTGCCATTGATGAACATAAATGATTCTAATAATAAAAAAAGGTTGGCGGCAAATGTTTCAGTCAAGTTGGAGCCCAAAAATACCGCAGAAACAAAGCTGACAGCGGTTAAAAAAAATGCTCCTACCGATGACAGCATAGCCAACGAGCTCAACGACATGTTTGAAGGAGAAAATGATAAAGTTGTACGTCAGGAAACTCCATTGATGACTCAACAGCTGGAAGAAATTTTAGAGCCGTCCGAAGAGTCACAGGAGAATTATTTTGCGAATTTACACGGACGCAAGCGACGAAATGTCTTGCCAGACAGCAATGAAACAGCTTCAGGATCTGAGGCCACAGACGAAGGATTTAGAGGATTTACCAATGGTGCAGCAGCAGCAGTAGCAGCAGTAGCAGCAGATACTCGTGGCAATAGTGTGGTTAAAAAGTGTCTAGACTCTGAGGACAATGAGAACGACGAGGATCCCTTAGCAGGTTTGCCAGAAGTTAAAATTTACGGTACTCTTTTATATCCCGGCAGTCCTACTTCCTCTTCTCTCTCTTCCCTAGATGGCAATGATACGAGTCTACATCTCAAGGTAAGTTCAAGCGATACATCGTCGATTGCAACGCCAAAATCGTCCGGACCTCGGACCTACTCGAAGAAACCATCAGCATCGTCAGCAGTACAGATTCCAGTGAAGCCATCGCATATTTTCGATAATGACTCTTCTGACGACGATTTTAATACCAAGGATATTTTAAAAATGGTGGATAATTCATCTCGAGCTGGGCCTAGCACCTCTGCCAAGCCGAGAAAGAATTTAAAGGAAGCGTTGTCGTCTATGGAGGCCAAGGCGGCGAAAAAACGCGGCCGAGGACTAAAGCAAAATATTGATGACAGTCATGCGTCCTCGTCAGAGGTTAATGGCACACTTGATTCCGATAGCAATGTTGGTGTAGAGGGGCCGGCGAAAAAACGCCGTGTAGGCCCGAAAAATCAGCAATCGGCCTCCAAGACATCCAATTTGCCCGGTTGTAGCACGCCTAAAAGGTCGAAAGTGTCGAAAAAAATGCCCGAGAGTTCGCCGTCTACTTCTGTTAGGTCTCGACACCAGCAAAAGGTTATTTTTACCGGCCTGGTGGGTAGTGATCCTGAGGCAATACGATCTGCAGTCAACCAATTGGATGGACTGATGGTTGAAGAGCCGGCTAACGCCACGGTTTTAATCACTGACAAGGTTCGCAGAACAAGTAAATTTTTCTGTGCCGTTTCTCGCAGTATTCCCATCGTTTCCATGAGCTGGATTGAGGCCAGCCTCAGGGCCAATGAGTTTGTCAATCCGCACGAGCATTTGCTCAAGGATCCAGCTGCGGAAAAGAAGTATGGCTTTGATCTTGCTCAGAGTTTGGCCAAGGCGAAGGTGCGCCTGCTTTTGGATGGATATACTTTTCTCATCACGGCCAAGGTTCAGCAACCACCCCCAGCTGATCTCAAACGTGAGTTTTATTGGAAATTATGTGGAATTTTTCGGTCATTTAATTTTTTTTATAGGAATGATTGAACAGAGTGGCGGAAAGTGCTTGGCGCGCGCTCCCAATGCTGGCGCTTGGGCTCCCAATTCATTAATTATCAGCTGTGAGGATGATGCTCCGCGTGTACGAACCATGTTGGCAGTGACCATGTCGAAAAATCAAGATTTTCCGCCTGTAATCACGGCTGAATGCATTCTAACTGGTATTTTGCGGCAAGAGTTGGACACTGATCCTTATTTACTTGAGTTTTAAAAAGAAAAAAAAAGAGGATGGTGAACGAGATTTATTTATATACGTAGGTGTGTATAATTCATCTTCTTGTTAACAATATATATTTTTATATGGGACATTAGAAAAATTTATCCCGTTATAATATTGATGGTTTTGTTGTGAGGTTATTCATTAATCAAAACAAGATAATTGCAAGGCTACACGTGCTCTGTAAACCGGATTGATGATTTTATTTATCAGTAGAGGCCAATGACCATGAAGAGTCTTGGGTCTAGTCGCAATTTCGCAACAACGTAGACTTTTTTTTTTTTCGTAATCGATGCCGTTATCTCTAAGAGCAAGGGAGATATTACTGATAAAGAGAAATTAGTCCAATTAAAAATAACCTCGAAAAAGTTAAAAGATTATGATTAAGTTTTGCTTGTAAATTTAACAAGTAGTTTTATTTCAATTGGTTTTTATTGAATATATAATACTTTTAATCTTTCGTACATATTTCAAGCTTATTTTTTATCATCAAAAAAACATTATTAGAAAGGACAAAAAAATAGTATTGATATCTCTCAGTAAAGAGCAAACGTCTTACAACCTATGACAGTCGTGAGAGCTTAGTACTCTAGTGATCTATTTAAATATAATGATCCTGAGATCTAAATATAATGATTCTAATGGGATTATTAATGACAATAATTATTTAAGTATGTAGTAAACGCAAGGGTAACGCACTAGATGCAGTACGATTCGTGGTTAAATGCTTCTCCAGGTTGAAAAACTTTGTCGAGATGCTGCAGTAAATCCTCTTGTGAATTGGCGACGACAAAGTCAACGAACGTACATGTAACCCAACTGCAACACACACAAAAACAAACATAATAGGTCAATAATAGTAAACAAACTGCGTCGCAGTTTCGCTTGACCTTGGCGGCCATTTTAAAGAGCACCTGCGCCTCGTCAACCCGAAATGTTTCTAAATATTTTTTGTTTGACAATTACCTCAAACTAGGCCTTGCTTTTGGCTTCTGCTTGGCGTTTATTATGCTCCGAATTCATGAGCTTGGTGACAATCTTTCTAGAATGGCCGCTGGGATCAAAATGATTTGTGTGCTCGTTGGCTTCCCTCTTACTGCGTTGCTTTCCACCGTGTCCAGTAAAGATGTGCTTGTCAAAATCGTAGTTGAAATGCTCGTATTCATCAAAATTTGATTCAGACATAATTCACAAGTTCAAAAAATTGTTGTTTTATAGAAAAAAAACGCAGCGAATATAATATTTGCGACAAGAGTAACAGTGTTTATCGTTTATTTCACAGAATTCAACTGAATTGCGTCGCCTGTTTGTTTTGCTTTTATATACCCACTGCGAGCATGCGCAGATTTCCAAGAGAATCAGATCAAAAGAGACACATTTTTTATTCGCTTTTGTTGGTATGTATACAGTTAATTATTATTTATAGAAATGAGGCTTGTGAAACTGCATGATGATGTGTGGTCATCATTAATTATCTCTAAAAAGCATGAAAAATATTTTATATCACTTCTAAAATGCAAAATCAATTGCGCATGCACCAATTCGACTGTTCTAGAAGCACACACCCCGCTCTTTTGTGTGTGTTGACAAATCAATCGGTTGTATGGCTGTTATTTTTTTTTCTGTTGGAATTATGACTAAAATAGATTGTATGTATGCAAACGCCAAGAACGCAGCGGGAGGCAACGAACGAATGACGTGGTTATATCGCTGAAAAATTGATGGATTTTGGGTGATGCATTATCCTTCGATTTTATGCAAGTGACAAGCAGTACAATTAAACCATCTTCCGTGTGACTCAAGTCTCCACACTATTTTAACAGCTGGAACGATATGTAAACACGTGTGTAAGCCTTGAAAGCAGAATAACCTCTGCAGTTTACATCGAATGTTCTGGAACACTTTCAAGGAAATTTTTATCAAGGAATGTCCAATACCCACACACATTAATCAGTGCTGCCTTTGTAAATAATTTTCCCACGTCTGGTACCATCCAAAGTCCACTGCATAGTTCCTTTTGTCATTCATCCAGGTTTATTATCCATAAAATATATCTTTTGACTCAAAACAAACAGTAGAGATTGCTGTGATCACCGACAATGTATTCTTTTTTACACTTACAAAATTGACACATGAATTATCCGGATTAAAAAGATTACGATGAAATTGCACAGATTTTTTTCTTTCAGTAGCTCCAGGGGATTGTCGAGGCTATCTAATCTATATGCCACAAACGTCTCCAGACCTTCTGTTATCCGCTACACCTTCAACGCTATCGGGGGTTTGGACTAGAGCACAAACGGCGCTTCCTCGGTTCCGATATCTCGACGTGGTATGACCAAGGCTTTCAAGACCTTGGATAACGGGCCTTGTTATACCATATTGGTATTCCATCTTCATAGGAAACAGCTGATGGTGTGGTCTTGAAGCGTCCACAGCTTCCTTGATTGTGTTATTCATCCACAAGTACCGTGCTATGACCTTAAATTCAAAGGATATGATATTAAAATCATTTTTATCACTTTGCAAACTTACAAGACTAGTAAAATAACTAACAAATGCTGTTGCGCTCAAGATTTTAGTTCCACCAGCAGCTCCTATCACCATTTTCACCCGATTGTCAGGTCCCACGATAATTGTCGGCACCATCGACGACACGGGCCTCTTGCCCGGTCGAATAACGTTGGTCTTGTTGTTGCCAGGTAAACCAAAGAAATTTATCACTGATGGTATTGAAAAATCATCCATTCCACTGTTGAACAGTACTCCAGTGCTTTGAGAGACGACTCCAGAGCCAAAGCTGCACAAAATTACACGTTAATTACACCATATTACATGTCTGCTTGATAAAATAATGCTTACTAAGTATTTTGAGTTCCTGTGATGGAAACGGCATCGCCATCGGGTGCTATTATCGACATGTGCAGCGTTCCATGGTCTTCATGAAGCTCATCCTCTGCTCCATAGTGCTTGGGGTCATTCCATGTCTTGTCATTGTGGATTTTCGACTTAACCATTCGAGCAAAGTCCTTGGAGGTGAGTTTTTCTACAAACTACAATCAAAAACAGTATGTTTATACCAAATTATTCAAGTTTTACCTGATTTAATTTTTGTTACATTTGTCATGTTGATGTATTCCGGGTCGTCCATAGCAGTTCTCATGGCAAATGCGTACTTGAAGGCCTCGATTATTACATGATATGTCGTAATTTCATTATTCACTCCTTTCAGACTGTCTGCAGTAAAGTTGTACTCGTTCAGGATGTTTAGAGCAAAGATGAGCAAGGCACCGCTGGACGGAGGACCTCCAGTGTACACTTTCAAGCCTCCAACGAGCTCTGTTGTCAGTGGCTCCTCCCACGTGGCCTTGTAGCCGCTGAAATCCTCCAGCGTCAGGATGCTTTTCTGTTTCTGCAGATCAGCGACCATCATCTGAGCCAGTGTACCATTGTAAAACTCGTGTGCACCCTTTTTTGCCAGGGTTTCAAACGTCTCGCACAGTTTTGACGGCCGCACGATAGTTTCAGCCGGTTTCAAATCTTGCGTCGACTCGTCTACAAATATAGATCTGAAAGAAGGTAATTTTTCATTACAAAGAACTGCTAAATTGTGTATTATTCGACGTACCTTAGCGTAGGTTCTTCCAAGATTTTCGGCTTGATCCTGGACAGATCATCGTGCTGGGTTTGCGAGAGTTTCCATCCATTACGGCACAACTTGATGCTGTCTTTAAATAATTCGGCCCAGGGCAGCCGCCCAAAACGCTTGTGCGCCATGGCAAATGCCTGGATTTCGCCGGGTACTGCAATGGCCAGTGGGCCCTTGTACGATGCGGTTTTTTCCTGGTTGACAAACATGTCGGGATGAGCAGCCAGTGGCGCTCGTTCTCTGGCATTTAGGAAATACGCTTTCCTCGTCGCCTGATCGTATATTGTCATGATGGTTGCACCCCCGATGCCAATGTATTGCATGTTGGTCATGCCTCCGCAGATTGATGTTGCTATGGCCGCGTCCACGGCCGATCCATTGCGTTTCAGGATAGATCTGCAAATTTTTTCCACGTTATAAAAGCAAATATTTGATTATGTCTCAGAAAAAAAACTCTTATACTTACTTGCCAATTTCAGCACAGATTGTACAACCCGCACAAACTGCTCCATTACCCTTGAATCTTTTCAGGACATTATTTTTTGATGGAGGCGGTGGAAATTCCGGATCTGGCAGCCGAGTTCGATCATCCTCGTCTACCAAACTCGATGCTTTGTCCTCGGTTGTTTTTTTTTTCTTTGGAAGAACAAGTACACAGGTTACTACCACGATGATTATTGCAATTACTGCCGTTGCTCCTGTTATTAGCCATTTTTTTCTCGTGCATTTCGGTCTGAAAAAAATATTATTTTTCAGAATAACCACATTTTCATAACTCGTAAACTGAGATGATGAGTTTACATATATTCGATAAGATAGTATAAGGTTCCAACTTCACCCCCCTCCGCCCGCTCTGAGTCATATTGTTTATATTTTTGAATTATTTGATTGATTGCATAATCGTTTATTTTCCGTTAATTTAATTTTGGCGGGATTTCGTCGTTAAACGACGCTGATTGGCTGGTGGAAAAATTCAAGATGGCGTCTTATACCGCGTCTTTTTTTCGTAACAGCAACGTTTATCGGTTTGTTTTTGTTATTTTAATTGTTGAAATGAATGTTTCAATGTGATGAAATATAGTGGAAAGTGTGAGAAAATGAGGTTTGTGTACGGGAAAATGAGTAAATTTGAAATCAACCGCGTGAATCTTAGATTGGCTGCATCAAAGAAAATGTTTGGTTGGGGAGGGGCATTGGTTGCATTATTAGTATACTTTTCTCTGGTGTGTACAAAGTGCAATATTTTATCGTACTGTTATTACGATATCCAAGTGCAAAAGTGTCAGAAGAAAAAGCTGGTGTGACCAGAAGGTGCAACTGATCGAGATCGAGAAAATGTAAGTACAACCATTCTATACATCCACATTTTGGGCTTCAATGGTCCAACCGTTTGATGGGCAGGATTCTCCCTTGTCTATCAACTTGAAACGATTATTCCTATTGGGAAAAACTTGCCATTATCTAACAAAGCCCTACGTGACATTTCAAGGCTGACAACAGGTGACTGTCAGCGAAAGCAACCTCAAAATGCACATCACCCTTTGTGATGCAGTTACTCCAAGATATCGTTCGCGATATTTTTCACTCACTTATTTATCTGACATGGAGAATTATCAGTGGGCTGTGCATCGGTTGGAAGCAGTCTAGTGGCTTCGCCACTCTGTTGATTAAATAAATTGGTACTCATGGCCTCTCCA
The DNA here is from genome assembly GCA_002156465.1 of Macrocentrus cingulum. Taxonomy (NCBI): domain Eukaryota; kingdom Metazoa; phylum Arthropoda; class Insecta; order Hymenoptera; family Braconidae; genus Macrocentrus; species Macrocentrus cingulum. The sequence goes on along the minus strand of MVJL01003299.1, from coordinate 32,737 downwards.
GAATAGTAATTATGTTTTTCAGCAACAATCCCTCGAGAAATGTATTCTGGGGATAAAGTTAGAGCCCGTTTGCGTACACTCGTGGCCTTCACCTGGGTTCTCCAACATCCCATCGCTTGCTTGCCTCACATGGTACTGCTACTTCACCTTTCCTCGTTGTCAACCAATTTGAGCAATGTTCAACACTCTCTAGCACCACTTTTGGACACAATTATTGCACCTCGCGTGTCTCTCATGGCTCTGAGACTGCAGGCTTCAGAAATATGACCCAAAGACCAGCTGTTTTATATCCTATCGACCCGAGCATGCGCTCGATATCATTCTCTCCGCGCACAACCGGCGTTTTTGCACGTGATAAGACGAAAATTTCGAATTTTCACCGAGTAATACCATCGCTCGATGATTTCATTAAACTTTCAGGTATTTTGCTCAAGTTTGATCGAAGAAACTTGATAAAATTGTCATATCCAAGTATCATATGACATGATTTCAAATATTTACCGAGTTAGTAAAGGGTGTACTGTCATTCCTTGGCAAATAACTTGCTATAAAGTTTCTTAATTAAACCAAACCCAGTCTGAAATGAGTTAGAAGCTCCTTTGGCTTGGTCCTATAGACGATATGCGGGTGGTTAGAACGTAAATACTAATTTTCGCACAACAATCAGTCCTTTTATCCTTATAAATTAAACTTATTACCTGAATCAAGTTAACAAAAATATATCTTTAACAATAATACCCTATTTTATATCAAACTTACGGATAAATAATCGATTTACGTGCGCAATCTTATTATTGGAGGAATAAAAAAAGCGAGGGGTCATTTTTGTATCGTTTGTCAACGTCTCGGTTTTTGCTTTGTTATGGATTATTGTTTGTGGGTATAGGGCGCGATTCTTTGTTTGGTCAACCTCTTGGAGTATTTTTGATATACTTTTCAGGTGAAAAATAAGCAAAACAATGTGTTTTGCTATAAACACTTGAAAATATTGTTGTACTGCGTAAAAGTTGAAAAAAACTCAGATTTTTAACGGAATAGAGGCTCCCCAAGCGCTGTAAAAATATGATACAGGGAAATTCTTAATGAATAAAGCAAATTATGACTTGATTTTATAAGATCATGTCTATAGCCTAGCAGATTGAATTCTATGATTTTTTCAAGTTTTTCGCAGCAGGAAATTATAAATATTATTTAAATATATAAAGTTTTTTGAGGTTATGCATTAAAAAAAACGTGATTTGCAAATAATAACCCCAAAACACTCTGAAAATTAATTATATTTATAGTTTTTTAATCGATAAAACCTCATAAAATCACTTAATCGTTTACATAAAATATAATAAAATTATTATTAACGAAAACCAAGTCTTTACTTGCTTTATTTATTGAAAATTTAAGCCACCACTTTTTCACGCTTTTTTTCCCATATATTTTTTCCGGCCCTTGTGCGTGAAATTCCTTCAGGAAAAAATTCTTCAAAACTCTATAAAATGTTTTATGACGGATGATGATAAATTATTGTTATGTGGGATACTTATGTTTTTAATTAATTATGCAAAAAATACTTGGAATCGAGTTTCGAAATTGTACGTTGTGAAAACGTTTTTTTTTTTAATCTCATTTTTCGGACAATTCGGGGTTGAATTTTTTTGAATAACAATGTACAAATTTACCTTTTAGATATGTTTTTCCATTTATCGTCTTCTAGTGGCGGACCTCGTGCAGTGTCCATGTTTTTTCACAGTTTTGGTCCCGTACTAAGAGTTTGGATAGAAAAAGTCACGCGAATGAGAGCTACATATAGTCTTTTCGCTCCCTCTCTGTTTAGTCCGACAGACAATGTAACAGTAGGCCAACGCTTATTGGTCGTACGGATAGTGGTATTTGTGTTGAGAACCGTAAATCAACTGGCTAATCGGTCGTCTAGGTAGGAGAAGCAACGTATAGTCTCTCTCTCTCTCTCTGTCATAAAGCACAAAAAATTGACATTTTCAATTTCTTCATGACTTGGCGCCGCACTTTATTTTTTTCTATCGTCTTACATGGTCTTGAAATATCCTAATATACGTTTATTATTCGTCTAATCAACGAAAACTCGACCAGCAAGACATTTTTTAAAATGCTTTCAAATATTATATACATATATTCGTTTTTTTATCAGTCAATAAATGCTGAGAGATTTGTCCTAATACCATAATATTTGACAACGTGAAATTAGATATCATGGTTAACACTAATAATCACTTTATAATACGATTGTCGTAGAGTAACTAAATTATAGCGATCAACGCTCGCAATTTTTCTTTTTCCTCATCATCATCAATTTTCAAACTTTTCCGCGTAACTCGCGTTATTATCGAGAGTATTTACACGACACAGACACAAATACATTATACAAACAACAAGGAGTAATTACTTATTAAACTTGTTATCCTTGAAAAAAAAAAAAAAAATCTCCGATTTTGTCATTTGTCAGTGTGTGTATGATGGAAGTAGAAAAATATTTTTTCATGGATATGTTATTGCACAATGTCAGAGAAAATATTCTCTGCTGTTAAAAACAAACAAAAAAAGTTGGGATATATTTTATTTTTTTTTTTTTAGTAAAAAAAATCAGGTAAGAAGAGGTTGTAACTGTAAAACACCCTCTTGATCCTTCGTCGTCGTCGTCGTCGTCGTCGTCGTCGTCGTCGTCGTCGTGGTAGCGACATTTTCTTCATCTTTAATGGCCCTTGTGCTTGCAGATGGCTTTTCTTTCCGTCGCTTCCTATATTTTTTGTCTAGCCCGCGAGGGCTGTGTAAAATAGCACCCTCACAGATGCTTTTATTAGCCTCGGGCAATTTTTTTCTTTCCATGTGCGCAGCACTGCAGTTATTTGATCCTCTGTCATCTTCCTCATCAATGCTGCTCCAACTGCGCTCACTCTCGCTCACGCCTGTTTCCTGATTCTTTATTTTTTCACCCACAATCTTGCTCTTTGTTATTTCCTTGGCCTGGAAGAATTTTTTTTTGTCTTAACCGCTCATCTGCTTTATATTTATTACGGACTAAAACACGGGTTAGTTGGATATTGTATACCTCAAGAACTGATGCAAAATCTTGGACATGTGTGGCGGGAACTCTGGACGGCAATGTCGAGGTGGTAGTTGTGTCTGTAGTATCACTGCTCTCACTATTGTTGCTCGCACGCAATCCCGCAAACAGTGATGCTCCCTCTTCGAGCGTACGTACACGAGTAAATCGTTTGCCTGCCGGCCAATTGTCCATAGAATTTTTTAAATTACCTCTAGTTACTCTCTGAGCAATTCCAGTTGTCCATACACCCGCATCACTGCTCCCTGTGCTGCTGTCACTTCCGGTGCTAATGTGACGCCACCTCCGCTCTTGAGAAAAATCGTATAGAAATTAATTGCTATTACCAATCATTAGAAACTCAAAGCATAAAGAATCCGAGAGCTTTTCAAAACTGTTTAGGCCTTTTTTCAAGCAGAAATAGCTTATACATGCTAAAAAAAAATTGTTTTTATTTAATTTTTCGCGAAAAATATTATTTAACGAGAAAAAAGTTTTAAATAAAAGTAATTCAATTTTAAATTATCTACCAAAAAGGTTGATAGAGTTTTTTTTCTAATCCGTTTAGCTATAGTAGTGGACTCGAAAGTTGACACCAGCGGTTTCTTTATACGTCCGTTCAGGAACTTGAAGGCTCATTATCCGCCAAACCAATAGATTTTTCAAAAAAAGTCACAATACCTTTTCGATAGATAATTAAAAATAGATCAATTTTTATATGAAACTTTTTCCTCTGTGAATGATACTTCTCCCAAAAATTCAAAAAATAAAAGAAAAAATTTTCACGTCGAGAATAAATACCATTTTTCAATTAAAATTGCTATTTGCACTCGAAAAAGCTTAGTTTAGTTTGAAAGCTCTCTTTTGCAAGCTAAAAAGATGACCAACTGTCGTTGGAAATGCCAGACGAGTTGGCAGAGACGATGCAGGATCGTTTGAGGAGCGGACTCGCGGCCTCAGGACTCTCCACGCTGTAGGCTCGTGTGATTAGAATCCTCGGACTGGGCCTGGATGTCGTGGATGTTGTTCCATCGAGTCCAATCAAACCGTCTGTTGACATCAGGTCATTGCGATAGCCCATGAGACTCGTGGTGCTGGCACTCGTCCTCACAACTCGATGATTTGTGCAGTCTCCTCCTGTGGGGGTGCGCGACAAAAATAAACTGTCGAGTAGTGTCAGCGCCATCAGTGACACACAAGAGTATATTCGATCGATATTGCCTGTATGTATTGTTGTCCCCTCGGTGCAAATAAAAATCTTATGGATCTATTCACCTGACTCGGCGGGCACGCGAAGGGTGTTGCACGATGCCGCAGGCTGCAGTCGACCACGATGAATACTTCCGATGTTGCCACTCTCAAAGTTTATTCGCGAGTTTGCACCGAGATTGAGAAATGCCTCGCTAAGACGACGCTGCAGAGGCGGAAATGGAAACAGGGAGACAGGTCCACTTGCTGAGGGGCGTCTTGAACCAGCTACACTTGGTGTTCGTGCTTGAATTTCCTGGATTAATCGACAGAAAAGAAAAAGTTTATGTCTATCGAGGGTTTTTCTTTTTATTAAATGTTCACTTGCCTGTTGCAACTCGGATTTGGTGACTTTTTTTCGCCAATAATTTTGCACCGATCGTCGCAGAGTTCGTGACTTGAGGCCGTACAGAAGACCGTTAATTGGCGGCGAGCTGGCAAGCAAAAGTGAAGCCAAGGACGCCAAACGTGGGTGCGCATGGATACGACTGTGGGTGGCTGCACTGCATGCTTCCCACAGGATGAAACCGCAATAGGGAAAGTAAAGAAGATAGAGCGATCCAACGAGTTGCATTACCTTTATTCGAAATTTATTATTATTATTTTAATCATATCAGGTGGAAATATTGGAATAATTGACTCGTTTCTCGTGGTTTCGAGGATATAATGTATATAAAAGAGAGGCAAAAAATTTCGCGTCGATTAAAAACTAACTTTTTATTGCAAAATCCGGTGGTAAGATTGATTACCATATATTGAAAAGTTTCGTAATTGTTTTTTGCGAATATCTCGAAAACTATTGGCGCTATTAAATTTTCACTTTGTACCTTTTTTCTAGAGAATTTCAAGAGCTACAAAAAATATTGAATGCAAAAATCCTCTAAAACCTGTAGTTTACGAAATAATCACGATATTATTGTCGTTAATATCCTCGAAATCGCGTTAAACGGGGGTCAAAGATGATTCATCGAGTACTTACCGTACTGGCAGCACTGTGAAACTTTGGCGGGCCCCCGGACGAGGGACTGGTAACTGTTGGCACGAAAAATGGATTTCTTTGGTGTGTTATTGTGACCTGAGCGCTCAGAGTAACTTCATAAATTGCACTGGCAATTCTGTGACGGTGATATCGGGCAATTCCAAGCACTCGCAGGTTACACACTGTCACAAGAATGGCTGGCAGTGCCAGACCAAGTAAAACATAGATGCTTGCATAAGTAATTCCGGCAAATCCCCAAGAATCATCGCGAAACTCGGGCACACAGCAGCGCAAATCTTCGCTGTATTTGTATGGCGGTGCTAGGCCGGAAAATGGCGGTAGGCAGAGTAAAAAAACGCCAGTCCAAGTGGCAGCTAGGCCTAGAATTACTCGACGAGGTGACACTACGGCTGTATAGTGCAATGGAGCTGCTATGGCATAGTATCTGCACAAAAAAACACGAATTATCATCGATTTCAAGTCAAAATATCAAGTGTACCTGTCGCAATTGAGTCCAGTGACGGTCCAGAGGGCAACTGGGTGAAGAAGATTCAACAGGAAGCCGTGAATAATGCACCAAGTGCCAGATCCGGTCCATGGGCCGGTTGTAAACACCAGTAGAACGATACAAACGGCAAATTCCACGGCTCCAAGATGAATTAGCAACAAAGTATTTGCCGTTTGTTGCTGCTGCGTCTGAAAAATTAATTTAACCCGTGTACAAATAATTAATTTGAAGTTATTTATGGTATGTGCAACCTGTTTTCCAAGGCCAAACACCACGAGAAGGACATAGCCATTGAGAAGTAGGCCCAAGGCAGAAATAAGGACGAGAGGCACACCAAAGGCCCAAGGGCCCATTCCTCTGTCACATCCAGCACGAAAATAATCAGCCAAATGTGTCGCCCATTGTTGGACGGCTTATGAGCACGGCCAATTTCTTGATCCTTCTGCAATGTCAGTTGTAATTTTTCTTTAGCTACAGGAGCAAAGGGAATTGCATATTTTATTGAAGCTCGCGCGGGCGGGTGTTATATATTGTTTTGATGCTATATTTTTTTCTCGTGTCCTCGAGATCCTCTTTCGCAATGCATTTTCTGCAGCAAATAACTCGGTTAAACCGTCGAAGGTTCCATTATCGACCATTAGTCGGTGAATATTCCCCGTACCGTTGTCGTCGTCGCCGTCGTCGTCGTCGTCGGGGTTGTCATGTTGGCATTTATGGAACTCACGCGCAAGCGCGTCTCATCTTTCGATTGTTAATTATATGAAGCTGGCCTCTATAGCTTTGTCTCGCCAAACCAACTACTAATGAGCCAAATTGTCGTGTTTATCATGCAAACCAAAATTACCGCGTGATCAACAGGGATTTGTTTGATTATTTTCCCAACTACATATATTGTCGGCTTTATTTGGTAAGATTTTTCAAGAGTTTTTTTTTTTGTACATGCACCCCCGTTTTAGAAGGGATGTCGTAAAATACTTTCGGAATGTCTGTGACTTCTTTGATGCTCCATAAAACCATTTTCAGGACTTTAGACTGGTGAAATGTGTGTGTGTTTTTTTTTTTTTCTGCAGAGAATGGTTTATAAGCCGGGTTGGAAATGAGTAAATCTTTAGAAATACTGTTTGAGATTCAATGAGATTATATGGTTTAATAGTTGTTTTTTTTTTTTTTTTTTAATTACCAGAGACAGTAAAAAAAATATTAGGACCGTAAATTTTTTAAGAAAGCGAGAAAAAAAAATATTATCAGAGTTAAATAAATAAAAGAATTTAATTTCCTACAAAAAAAAAGAAGAATATCTTTTTACTATTCTTACTTAGTTTTCGAGATTTTAATAAGTTTAGTAAGAATAAAACAAAAAAAAATGTTTCATTTCAACTACAAACTTCTTAAAACTCATTTTAGACGGCAATTTCCAGTTTTAAGATATTTTAAAATGGAAAAAATTGATCATATTTTTCTTTTCACAATCTTCCTTCTAAAAAAGGTTATCCGTCGATAGATTGGAACGATTAGAACGAAAAAAATAAATTTAATTGGGGCGCTTTGACGTGTGAGCTAGCTAATCAAATAGTGATAATGATGTGCCGGGCCCTTTCAGCAGTTCTGAATGCAAGGATCAAATGCATACGTGGGAGATTAACAGCAGGAAATAATTCTTGTGATCAGTAGAGCTTTTATCCGCTTTGAGGATCACGATGTGATGCGCCACGTCGAATCCGATTCACGTGAGCTACTTAAGTTTTTAATGATGCCTCAAGCTAATTTAACAGACTTATAATAGCCGGGGCTTTTAGCTTGATGGCATAGTTATTCTAAATGTTAATTGACTTGCATGACAATTTTTTTTATTCGTTTAAATATACGCCCATGGTATAAAAAAGTTTTTGTTGTCTCAAGTCATGACTTCCTATATTGTGATATACACGTGCCAAGTAAAAAAAAAAAAGGAAATGCTTTGCGTGATCCAACGCGGCACTTTCCATCAACTTATTCTCCTCCATTAGAGCACCAAAATCGATTATTGTACGTCGCAAATGGCACAGAAGTGATTCAAAATGCTGTTAATACTCGTGGAGATTTAAATTTCGAGTTTTTGATAAACTAAGGAAGGATTTTTATCAAATTTAACTAAAAGTGCTCTGGACTAAGTATTTTAGGATTTTTGGTTGAGTTAAAAAAATTTTTTTTGTAAAATTTTAAAAACGTGTTTTCCCCGTGGAATTTTCACGTTTTTTTTGGAATTTTTTTAGTTTTTTCGTGATAACTCAGTAAGTTATTGAGATAGCGAAAAATATTATAGAAGTTAAATGATTGGGGGGTTGATTATCTACAAAAAATGTTAATTAAATTTTTTTGTAACTCGTGCAGTTTTTGAGATATTATCGATTTTTTAAAATTCTTATTTTTCAAAATATCTCGAAAATAAAGCAAAATTTCGAAAAAATTTATTCGACATTTTTTATCGAGAATGTAATTAAGAATCATTTAACTCTTATGATATTTGTTGTTATCTCGCTTAGATACCGAGTTATCGGCAAAAAACTAAAAAAATCACGATTTCAAAGGGGTACCCCTGTCGAAATTTTGACGAAAAAAAATTTTTTTTTTTCTCCATTAAATATCCAGAAAATCATTGTTAAAAACTAATTCAACTCAAAACTTAAAAATTACGCGACTTTAGGGGTGGAATGGGTTATTCTCGGAGCTTTCGAAGTACCGATTTGAAAAAAAGAAATTAATTTTTTTAAATATCGCGAAAATAAGGCGAAATATAAGAAAAAGTTATTCTAAATTTTTCGTAGAGAATTAAATTCTTTATTATTTAACTTTTATAACATTTTTCATAATCTTGTTTATTTATCGAGTTATCAGTGAAAAACAAAAAAAAAATCACTGAAAATAGCACGATCTTTATTCTAAAATTCGCTAAAAAAATAAAAACCAAGCTTCTTCGGCGGACATAGGTTATTCAATTTACAAAAAGAAAAAAAAAAAACCTTAGAATAGGTAACTATGCGCGAGATTTATTCAAACCAGATTTGTTTCTCATTTATTTTTTCTGTCTCCTTACACACGAGAGCTCTTGCATGATTAATTGTCCACCAATCAGAGCTCCATCATGTTTTCAGGCCGATTTATATCGTTGAATAATAAAAAAGGCCTTGGAATATCTGCTGAGACTACTCGCGCGCGTTGCTTCAGCACTTTTACACCCCCAACTCCCATGGGGCAATTTGCCTGACAACATTTCATTCACATGGGATCGATCAACACCTCTAAACCAACACGTTTACATGCATGTGGGCACGGAAATTTGTTGGGATTTAACCGGCAATGTGTCTTATTACCCAATTTCCAAGGACAAATTGTTGGAAAAACAATCACGTAACGTTACTCTCTGCCATAACCCGCAATTTTCGTTAGTGCACAAGCGACAAAAGTTTTATTTTAAATGCCGGGAAATATTGTAACCCTCGGAAAAGTCCGTATAGATATTCCCCAGAGTGTTTCTGACACAAGTCGTGAACAAACTGTTGAAAGATTGACGAGTAATGGACTGAAAAGTCGAGAAAATCAAGTTGAAGTCCATCAAGATGATGACGCAATATTTGATCTACAAGAAATTATGTATCGTTGTTGTGTTAAATTTTGGGCTGTCATGATTTTTAGTGCTATTGTTATGGGAATGATGACAATTCTCTTCTTGTAATATACATTATCAAAATCACAAAAATTTAATTTACACTGTCTATTTTACTAAGAGAAAAAATTCAAGAAAATCCGATTGTCAGGAGGAAAAAAAAGAGAGAATTGGCGCAAAGAGGGTTGAAATATTCAACGCCGATATGTCCTGGACTGTAAAAAAATTGCCAACGATGAACTTTTTTATTTTTACCTACTGGTAATCGGCTTAAATCTGAATTCTAAATATAAAATCAGTGATACATAATTCTGCAAGACCTAATTATTTTTTTGTTCTATACAGTAATTTTGTCTGACCTATCAACTTATATATTTTTACGATATATATAAAATCAGGTCTGGCATCAGTCTTTCTATACCCTCTTTTATATAACGAAGAATACCAGCTAGGGGGCAAAAATAGAGGTTAGGTTAATGGATAAATTGATTCAGGACACGCAACAAAAGTAGTATGACCCTATCTATACACAAATATATATCCTAATTTGTGTAATAATTGAGGAGATGAGGCCATTAATAAGCCAAGTTTATCGATCGTTCAGGTTTTTATAAAAAATTAAACTGTAATATAACCTTATTTTATGCCTATAATCATGCAGGAGAATTTTGCGATTTTTTTTTTTTAGTTTTTTGACGATATCTCGAAAAATATGCATAATATTAAAAAATTTTATTCCGGGTATATGATAGAAAATTAAATTTTCTACAAAAAATGTTTAATACATTTTTTTTATATCTCTCTTAGTTTTTGAGATATACTGTGATTTTTAAAATTTTGATTTTTCAAAGTATCTCAAAGACAAAGAAAAAAATAAGAAAAAATTATTCTACATTTTTTATACTTAGTTAGAGAATTTAATGCTATATTATTTTATTTAAATAAGATTTTTTTATTATCTCAGTTATTTACGGGAATTAATTTGCAGGTTAGAATCACAACTCACGGTTATTGAAGATTTGTTTTGTGTGTGTTTGATTTAGATAAACAATAAATCGGCACTATTGAGTTAGTTTAGATGGTTGATGAGAGGTTATATGAGGAATTTCGACTGGTTTTACATTTCACTGTATTTTACCACGCGTGATTACATTCAGTTTCCAGTTGCCCAACTCATTACAGGCTTGAGTTTGCATTGTGGTACGAGTGAGTCCCCCGGCCCACTACACAGGGAGATTTTTTGCCTGGATGCGGGTGCTGAGAAAAGTCATTTCAAACCTTGTGCATCGTTTATGTACACTCAGAGGAGCGTTATTGATCTCGTGTGAGCCAAATTGAAACTGGACGACTGACATATCGATTCCACCATGTCCTACTTTCTTCTAGTCGAACAGGATCGGCCAGCATTTTTTTTTTATTTTTTATTGCAACTCCTTGGCTTTTCTCGGCTTCATTCACAGCCGGGCACAAGCACTCAACACGTGAGCACGCGAGTTGAGTTGAGTCTTTCCGTTCTTCTCGGGACAATTACCAACGAGTTAGACCTTGAGACCTATACCAGAAAATATATCTCGCGTCACTGTATATATAGTTTCGAAAAGTTTTTAAACTAACAACTATTGAGTATTACTTATGTTTCATTAATACTGACGTATCGAGAATTTATTTAAGGATGTTTGGTTGGGATAAACAATTTTTTATTTTATTTTTTATCAAAGTTTTTTATGATTTTATAATTTTTGGGATTTATTTTTGGTTTTTCGCTGATAATTTGGTAAATAAGTGAAATAACGAAAAATGTTATAAAAGATAAATTGAAGGGAATTAAATTTTCTACAAAAAACATTAAATAAAGTTTTTTGTATTTCCAATAATTTTTGAGAAATTATGGATTTTTAAAATTTCGCTCTCTTTCTTCTCACTTTGTCTTGTTGTTTATTTTTCTGCGGACAAAAAGGACAAGATCTTCATAAGATTATCATTGTCTAGCGTGCAGAGCACGTATGGTCAAACTTGTTAATAAAAAATATCATATGCTCTTTTGGACGGCACGAGATACCACGATGAAGGGAGGAAAAAAATGAACAAATGCAGAATATTCACCTTTTTCTCACTCCACCCTCTCGTGACTGGGGATTTCAATCTTGGAATTTCTCTCATTACATTCTGATAGATCCTCCGGGGGGAGTTTCGTACTCTGCCTTTGCATGCTAACGCATTCAAATCCAATTTCAATCCCCATTTTTCCCTTTTTTTTTTATGCGTGTAGACTGGATTAAATAATATATTCTTATTCCACTTGTGTATTCTCCCACCGTCCTTCAAATATTTCTGTCTTCAAATATTTCTCGTGTGTAATTATTTTTAGGGTGATCAAGGGACATTCAGTCTTTCTTTTGACATACTAATTCGCTTCAAGAAGTCGAGCCCCTTGTGCTCATCTATAAGGATATTGAATTTCCCCGGGAATATTTATTGGTCAATTATATTTTATGGAACAAGAGCAATTTGGAAAATATTTATTGGATCTTTTGAAAAAAAAAATGGTAAATTATCGAAATATTACCCATGACCCTTTGACTGACTTTTATGATAATAAGTACAAGAAAAATTTTTTTTTCCTTTTGGCAATGACTTTTTTAAATGGTTTTTTTAGATTTGACGCTGCCTCTGACACGCAAACGGTCATAGACTATTAGGTTTCTAGTTATCTGCTAATAACTCGGTGAATAAACAAGATCATGAAAAATACTATAAGAGTAAAATGATAGTAAATTTAATTTTCTACAAAAAATATAGAATACATTTTTGCCATATTTTGCTTTATTTTTGTACAAAATCCAAGTACAAAATCCTAATTACAAGATCCAAGCAATTTGTGAAAAATTTTGGCAAAATATGCAGTAAAAAATTGTTCTTCTTTATGGAAATGGTTTTTTTTTTTATTATTTTTTTAGATTTTAGCCCCTTCCCACACGCAAAGGGAGGGATTATCATTTTTTTTTATCGCAAATTTTTTACTTTTCTCTTCAAACAAATCTCGTAAAAGTATCGAAAAGTTTTAATAAATATCTCCTATCGTTTAATACAACCACTCGCTTCAGATTTATGTATTGATATATTTTTTTTTTCAGTGGTTGATGTTATGAGATTTTTTTTATTTCGCTTGTCTCGAGCAATGAAATAGTGATTTTTTTCGGTTAAATAAATAGATCGAACGATGATAGTAGCCTCTAGAGACAGTTACGAACGATACTCTTCCTCGGGCGGCCAATAAACTGCTCTCTCGCACTCTCCGTGATTGTGCACGCCTTTTAAAATTTCATTAAACTATATTACGCCCACGTATAACTCGTTTGGGTCTCATTTTCTCGGACACAGAGTATACACCATACACCTGTGGTGAGCTGAAAAAAATCTTTTACATAAATAACGCAATTTGTCTCGACTTTTTATCTTTTTTTTTTTTTATCATATACAAAATATTTTATATATATACGTTGGGTAAAATCTTGCCCAGTAATCTCAGCCATTGAATAAAATATTTATCTATACTTTACGAGCACAAGCATGGAAATACACTTTTCAAAAAACATTTTCTTGGCGCGCCACTCAGTCTGTTGCCAAACTCTGACGCCCTGGTGTCTGGCCAAGTGATGCAGCAGCCAAGTAGAGTATAAGTGCAGAGATTCAGTCTCACGATTCCTTTCACTCCCGACTCCACAACAACTCGACTATAAAACCCAAATTGTAAATTTTTTCGCCCTTTTTCCAGCTTAAAAAAATCACTAAAGTGTCGCACTACTCCATCCGTGTGCTTAGAGCATCCCAAAAGCCGTTGTCGACCTCATTTTTTTTTTCTGTGACCACCAGAAAACGAGGGAATAATCCACAACCACGAAGGATATATGGACTATTGTGCAAAAAGTGTGCTTTTAAAAGTAGCAACAGGGAGACTAAATACAGTGTGTGTTAATTGACTATCCTGAAATGTCCACACAAAGCATCCTGTGTCTCATTACCATTTTTTTCTTCTGTTTCTGAGTCTATTGAAAAAAGGAAAAAAAATATCACGGGGGCTGTCAGCAAGTGTCATATTCTTATCATCAGCATCGACACAAAGGTCGATTCTATTTGCCTGAGGGAAGGTTGTAGACCCTGCTGCTTAATTATTAACGCCACTGTTCATCGATTGTGTCTGCTTGGCTTCACAAACCCATTTTTTTATTCTGTCGATGAATCGAGAACCTCTTTGTTTTATCATACACGTCGACAGGAGCTTTAAAAAGCTCGGATAATGAGAGACAGGGCTTGAGATTGACGGAGAGAAGATCAAGAGATGCTTGATGTGTACTCACCTAATAGTTGAGTCATCATTCGTCGGTTTCTTCGCGATGAAAGAAGCAAAATTTCTTTTTTTTTTGTTTTGCAATTAACTATTAGTCACAACAATATTGTTGTCAATGTTGTTACGATCTTTCCACTGATTAGACATTGTTTTTTGTGCTGGATAGCTTGATGAACATGGTTTAAAAGAGCCCTCGGCTGACGCGTGAGGGCATCAACACCGCGTACGAGATTTTTCTTGTTCTACCGTACGGCTCGACTCGCGGTTCGTCACCGTTTGGATGGAAACACCACCCGGTCACCGTTGTGTGTTTCCCTTTTGATGCCACGTGCTGATGTCAAATGTAGTGAGAGCAACGCCGACGCAAAGCTCCGCGACTGAGCGTCGCGCGCATGCAGAAACAGTGACGTGCGAGCAAAAAGCTCCTGCAATTGGGCTTTTCATGATGATAAAAGTGTATACCCATGCGACAACCACTTGTATATGTACTCTCTCCTTCCGCGTATATATAGATCGGACGAAAATTCGACTAGCATCCAAACGCCGTGGATATGTCGTTAAACAAAATTTTTACTTTGTATATATTTAGTGAGGTTTTTAATTGAAATCTCTTTCTGTTATGTGCAGACTAATTAGTTGAATAAATCAAAATATAAATCGGGTATTTAGGGCAACTGGGATGACCTTTATAATGTATTAATGCCGAAAGGGGCTGTATAATAGATATTTTTATTTTATAAATATTATCTCGATAACTCGATAAATAAGCGAGATGGCGGAAAATTTTATTAGAGTTGAATGAAAGGGAATTTAATTTCGTATAAAGAATAAAGAATAAATTTTTGTTTTACCCTTTTTACGGCGGCTCCACTATAGTTGTATCACTGTAAACTATAGTGGGATCGATGAATTTTAATGCAACTATTCACGCTGGATCCAAAAATTTGGACATATAAGTGTAATTAAATTAATTAAATTAATTTTATTTTTGTTGCAGTAGAGACGAAGGTATGAGCTCACTTGCAAGAAAGTTGCGTTTATCGCGCGACATAGGACGCTTAACGCTCAATCAAAGGATATTTTATGAAGCAAATGGATACCTGGTGATTCCTAAACTAATATCTCAAAGTCTGCTTGATAAATGTAGCCAAAGATTTGACGATATAGCGGCAGGGATTGTGGATCATGGAGTAATGACGGTGATGCGAGATGTTGTAGATCGCAAGGCCGTGAACAAAGTGCAGGATATTAATTTCGATAAGGTATTCTGTGAGTATATTGAGAGTAAGGCGATCCTCGATATAGTAGAGGCCTTTATTGGATCGAATATAATGGCCGTGCACAGCATGCTAATTGCCAAGCCGCCTGATGCAGGATCCCAAAGCAGCAGGTAAGCTATATCAGTTTTGCCTGATTAAATCATCAGATTCGATACCAGGTGTTTTATCTTATAGGCACCCGCCTCACCAGGATTTATACTACTTCCCTTTCCGCCCAGCCGATAAGATTGTAGCTGCTTGGACGGCTATAGAGCCCTGTGATACGCACAACGGTTGTCTGCTTGTATCTCCGGCCTCTCATCTAGCTGGCAAACTTTATCCACACAAATATCCTGATGGAATTGTCAATAAATTCTACCATGGAATTCAGGTAAGACTCAAAATTACTGTTCTTAACTTTCTATCTTTCTCTTGGTTTGAATTAATGAGAATTAATTATGGCACAGGATTTGCCTGAAGCAACGCAATGGCTTGACCTAGAGATGCAACCTGGTGACACAGTATTTTTCCACCCTCTCCTCCTGCACGGCTCAGGAGTGAACAAATCCAGGCGCACGAGAAAGGCCATATCCTGCCACTACGCAGCCGCAGACTGTACTTATATCGATGTATGCGACTGGGTTAATTGTGTCTGCTCAGTCAGGACTAATTTAGATGAAATTTTAACAGGTAAAGGGAACTATTCAAGAGCCCATTCGCAATGAAATCTTGGAATTGGTTCAACGACGTCATCCAGGTGTTCAGGCAGATTACCAAGAAATCTGGCGATACAAATCAAGTCTTGTTCGCGGCATTCGTTCGTCCCTGTAGCAGAAATTAACGTTTCCATGTCTCGTATCGTTTACTGAAGACGTTGGGTTTTTTTTTCTTTTCTTATGTTAATTCATTTATGTTGCAGTAGAAAGGAGAAATATTGGACAGGAAATGATTGGAGGTAAATAATGTAGCGTTAGAAGAAGATGTAATGGCGTCATTTTCGCCCTTATTATTTATAGATGTTAATTCACGTTCTGAACGCTGTGGTGTGCCGCCGCTATTTCCCGGCGATGTAACGTAACAATGCTTTGAATTTGGATTTTTGTAGGTATTTTCGTGGCGCACGCTGGCACTTGATGTTCGACACACAGCTAAACACACCTGGAAGCGATCGAGAGTACGAAAACGCTGTTTTACTGCGTCCTCGAGTTTCTTTGATTTTTGAACATCACGTCGAGATGCGCTGCCGTTTGACGACGACGACTCCTTCTTTGGCCTTCTCTGGAACATGAGTGATATTTATTGTCTTGGAATGTTGTCGGAGATTTTTTTTGTGTTTACCTTTGCCGGATGGAGACAGCAGGAAACACAGTACTCGTAAACAGCGCAGCAGCCCTGGGGATTGCACGTATCGCAGCTGTACCGTTCCGTCTTTGTTATCGGTTTATCACCGCTTTGTTGTAGGTCCTCTTTGCAGCATCCAGTTGGAAGAACGTCCCGGCGTGCACATACAATGCCTTTCTCGTCAACAATCAGTGCTTTACCCTGCATTACGGAATATGTTGAATACAATTTATACTTGGGCAAATGTTGGTATGTTTTTTTTGGTTTTACCTGCACAGAATTCCGACAATTTGTGGGCGAATCCGTGTCATTGGAGTTGGAGAGTTGGTCGGGATTAGTATCGTCAGTTAGTACCAAATCTGACAGGACAGGCCATGGATAATTTTTGCCGGTTTCGTCGTCAGTGTCGGGTCCTGAATCTTCTAAAATTGTATTGTCACTGCCAAATGACCCTCCAGATCCTATTTTCTGTAAAAATACCGGGTAAAAATTCAACATACTTAATTTATGGTGATAAATCTTGTGTATATTTACCTCGTGAGCCAGGAGAGATATCGCGCAGTATGTCAAGGAGAGCCCAAAAATGATTCCCAGTACTATACGCCGACGAATTAATCTCAGCACTGTGCCTCCGGTGATCATTTTATTGATATTCTTATGGATTTTAGACAGTCTTAAAGACTTTTTTTAAAAGTAAAAAAAATTAATAAAACAGAAGGAATGCACCGAAAAACCTGGGTGCATCCATATTTAATGACCTTTTGACTTATGACATTGCTGTGATAATAATTTGTGATCTACAGGTTTTTTTCGTTAAATAATTGATTTTTTTATTTGGTTCAAGTGAAATTTCGTGCTTTATTGAAGTAAATTACATACAAAGACACTGATAAACGTCAAACTTTGCTTTTTTCTAGGTTATGTTGCTGTTTAGCCACAGCCAATCACAGCAAAGAGCGCCATACATGGTGGCCATTTTAAAATGACAATCTCGCACGTTTATGCTTGTCAAATAAAAGATTGAGAGAAGAACAAAAAAAAAATTCACGAAAAAATGGGCCTGTCTGCAACTGGTTGGAGCTCATGTCTTATTTCTCTGTGTATCCTGGTGGGCGTGGTGAGCTGGACTTCGTATTTAATGGCCCAGAACACCAAGACAATGGCGAGAAAAACCGGCAGTTTTAACGATGAAAAAATCATCAGATGTGACGACGAATGTGCGGCGATAAATCTAACAGAAAAAGATTTTTCTCCGTCTAGAACTACCGCAGAAGTGCCAAACACATCGACGACTAGTACTACCAGTAAAAAACCTACGTCAGTGCCGCGAAAAAAAATAACAGAAAACGTCATTAAATCAACTGCATCGTTGAGAAACACCCGAAAATCCGACAGCGTTGGACTTTCAGATCATCCCTTGGAATATTCCAGCGAAGGACCGCAGTTTTTATCCACTGCAATGACAACAGATTCTGCCAAAAAAACGACATACTCAACTGCCATTCCATACAATGGTACTTTTCCCTAGGATTAAACAATAATATTCTCTAGTAGGTACTTTATTTATTTAGAAGCCATTGACAAAATAATTAATTAAAGTTTTCTGATGATTAAAAATATTTCAGAGTCACCTGGATCTCAAGAAAACACGCAGCATTGACGGGAAAGGTTCGCAGCAATAAGGCATCAGGCGCAAGTCCTCGATAAAGAATCCACAGACCTTTTCGTAACTTCAACAGACATCTGCTCACACTTCCGCAAGTCCTTTAGCAAAGATTACATGCCAAATTGTTCGCTATATGGAAAAAATAAGGAAAAACATTGATCATCTGGCTTGGGAAATTATCGAGTGGCTTTATCTCGGTGGAATAGATGCAGATTTGTCTCATGATGAGCTCATAGGCTTCAAAATACACACGATAAGCTGACACACCTCGAGAAAAGGTCACCACACACACGTGCTACACAAATCCCAAATTTTAAATATTACCCGCCATGGCGCTGCAACTTGATATTTTTCCCGCACATGCGCACGAGTATGTACGTTGGCGCGTTTGAAAATTTTCTTCGTGTGTATATGCCTGTTTCCCCCAAGACCAAGATGGCACACACGGCTGACAAACAGAAGACGGCTGATGAAATTTCAGCGCAGCTTTGTGGTGTATTTTCGTCTACTATTCCGAGAAAATACTTGACCAAAGTACGCAGTAAGTACAAACTAAGTTATTTTTTATTAATAAGATATGTGCCTGCGTGTGTTATTGAGTGGATTTGGGTTATTGCAGAGATTAGCGAAAAAAGTCAACGACCGCATCTCGTGTTCAACAGCGTGCTGAGGTAAGTTTCTAGAAAAATGCACAGTTTTGCACTTGCTCAGTCATTAAATATAAGTAAAAATGATTCACGTACACGTAGAGTGATAAATAAAGCTCAGGTGACAGTGTTAAATATCATCTGGGTGAGATATGTAGTTTTTGCAGACTCAACAGCGAGCCCGTCCAGCACACATCGACCTACAGATTATTTTCACCGCAAAGTAAACATCGATAAAATTCATTTTACCAGGAACACTTTAATGGACCACCCAAAAATTTAAACGCTGGAAAAAATCAACATATCCTCGGCGTTCCAGCAGATATTCATTCGTTGAAACAGACCTTCCATTCAGCCGTAAGTCACCAAAATATATTGGACATTTTGGGGCAATAAATAAGAGGGCATTCTTCGAGCTCGTGTTTCGGTGTTTATCGCGGCTTTTTCTCGAGTGTTTTTTTACGGTTTTATGTCGCAGACTCTCAATTGCATGGGGTATTCTCAAGTTGTGGGCTCAAAAACTGAATGTGTGGATTACTAAAATATTCTTGTACTCTCTTTCGACTATGCAGGCTGGAGGGGGGCGCTATTGTGCCTATGCATGTCAGCGGGGGGAAAAATTGAGCATCACATTTTTTTTTTTTTTTACGATATGTAATTCATACTGTGCCCATCTATATATCCAACTAATTTTTGTCCTTCAAAAAATGCGCCGTATGTAGAATCACGTGATGGCTCTGCATGCTAAATGTAAACAATGATTCTTTCTTTTTGTCTCTGCTCGAAGGGGAAAAAAATCGATCGTGATGGATTTACGCGTAGAAATTAATCTGTTAGTGTTTCAATAGCCTGCGAGTTGGACAAACGTCATTTATATTATCTTGAGACGGTTTTGTAGCGTCAACAGTTTACATATATATACTTTTGAGTCACACTGCGCATTTCAATTTTTATTATCAGTCAGGTTTTGTATCAAAATTCTATATTTATACAAATAGGTAGGGTGTTATCGTAAATGTTTTTTTAGTTTAAATTAAAAAAATTCAACTTTAATGTGTTTTTCGATGATTATATATTTTTACGACTGTATTATCTTGAACAAATTTAATGAACTGTTGATAAAAAATAGAAAAAGCAAAAAAAATAAAAATTTAATTAATGTTAAATCGTGGATTAGAAATTTCGGGAGATACTCAAGCAGAAATCTTTCAATTATTCCGATCGATCTTTTTTTTTAACCTTTTTTAGAGGTTCGGGCAATTTATAAATATGTCCATGGGTGGCAATTCATATTTTTTCATATATTTCGCCACTTTTTCGAGATATTGAAAAAATAAAATTTTCTAAATTGAATATCCCCTAAAATCTTAAAGAGATACGAAAAATTTTATTGAACATTTTTCGTAGAAAATTTAATGGCAAATTATGTAGCCCTAATAACATTTTTCATTATCTTGCTTATTTACAAAGTTATCATCAAAAAAACAATGAAAAAAATCATGAAAACGGCGAAATATCCAAAAGATTTAATCCCAGGGTCTCTGCACAATGAAAATGAAAAGAAATAATGATAAGGAACAACCTCTCTGACTGAAAAAAAAAAAATTTAGAGAAATTAAATACAGAAAAATACTCACTTCATTTTAGACTTTTTATAAACATACGTAATTTAAATTGTTTTCTCGTTTTACATGAATCCGAAAAAGTTTTTTTTTTTACATGGGTAGAGGTTATTCCTTATGACTATCACTTATCATGTTCATTGTGCCGAGCCCCTTACGAAAATTTTGGTAAAATGAAAAATTATCTTAGATTACGGTGACGCGAAATATGTGTCTTATTGAAATTTGTGTTGAAAATTTCCTGGTAAAAAAAAATATATTTCGGTATTTAAGATATGTAACTAACACTAAATCAGGTAAAACACGTTGAGGAAGAAGAAGTAATTGAGGATGGTTGAATGTCTGTAATGAGAATACCCCCTGATATATTTATGCGAGCCAGGAAAGCCACGCCGGGGCAAATGACATTACTCGCCGTGTCGCCAATATAGTTGCAACTTAATGCTGACTGACGACGCCGGGCTACCACACGATGTACAATCCATCCGCAAATCGTTTTGTACCCTTTTGGAATCGCTACGTTGTTAATAATCTAAGAAAGAATCTCATCCGTAAGCGGGCAATTAATAAAGTGGGTATCATTCAACATTTTTATCAATCAATTCTCCAACTAATTTAATTTCTTTTCAGGCTGCCTCCAAGTTGAAGAATCTCTTATCCCGCAGAAGACTAAATAGATGTATTCGGCAGCTCGCAGACGAACCAAAAGTCATGCTCAAGAGGATATCCCGTCCGAAAGACTCACGTCATCATCATCGTAATTACCGGAGGTAAGATTTTTTATATTTTATGCTTTTTTAAGGTAAGTGTAATCGACTGGAAATCTTTTCTTGATGATTTAAGTGCGTTTTGTCGTTGGTTGTACATATATAGTTGAGATTTTCACAATGCTTAATGTAAAAGACACCGACAGTGCAGTCAATTGTTCGGGGACAGTTTTCCTAAATTTTTCCTACCTATGAATAGGGATTTAGCAGCGCAATGATTTACATATTTGTTCTACGAATTCCCCCACTCTGACAGTTTGCTATTGCTTGTGATAGGCGGAGTAGTTTCTTCAACATTTAGCCCCTCTTTAGTCTTTCTCTGTGTCTTGTGCTGCCGCCCCTCAGTTTCTCAGCAACGTCCTTCAGCTGACCATTGACGGCGCTCACGGCATTTTGTCCTCACACAGAAAAATGCGGTGAATGACGCTCCGCATCAGTGCCGATAATATTTCCGGGTTTTGAGTGCTATCAATAATGGCCAATCGTGAAATAGAATCACCGTGCAAGGAACAAAATAGTGTTTCAGACAGTTTTGCTAATGAAATTTCGAGCATTTTACACGATGAATCTGCAATTAGGGACGGTATCTTGACAATTCGTTCACCGACCGACTCGAGTGCACCTGAAGGTGAATGCAAACTTCTTGCTGTCGAGTTCGGTGGCTCGAATTCCTACAGCAAACGCTTTCGCAAGCTAAAACTTGCGCCAATACGAATTGAGCACCTGGACTCGTCGCAAATGCTTGGAACCCCTTTGGATCCGCGCAAAATTCGTCAAAATATGCGACAGTGTTTGAGTGAATTACTTGATAAAACTAAGACCAGTCGTGAGAAATTCGATTCTCTTGCTCTTGCTCGGGCTTGTAAACCCGTCAAAAAGGCCAATAAGAGATTGAAAAGTATCGTTGCTGCGTCTAAAGTGACAACTAAATCAAGTAGTCAGATAAAAAAAAGGTATTAACCTTGACTTTGCGTCTTTTCCTATCTTACATCAAATATAACCTTAGATGGGATGTAATGAGTGTATTTATTATCAGTATTAGTCGATGCTTCAATGTCGTTAATATTTATTGCACCGATTTTATTAAAAAAAAAATGAAAAAAAAAAAAAAAGAAAATCAAAATAAAATCGATGCAATAAAATTTAAAATATTGAATGGATGGCAAAAAAAAACCACAAGTATTTGTGGGGTTTTACTGAAAATCTCTGAGACAAAACTGATGTACACCATCGATGCGTATTGACGGTCAGAGACGGAAAGAAACCGAATACCTTGGTGCAGCCGGTTTTTATGCTGGCTCAGCTTTTATACTGTATTTTGATTGGTTGGTTTAAAAGTAGTGGGAATAGATTAAACAAATGATCATCATGGGGAACGGAGAGGTCGGTCTTTTGAAGCGTTGTTAGGAAAAATATTTGTCAGGGATTAGGGATTACATATTTAGGTTCGTGGAATTTTTTTTTATGTATATGTACATGTAGTTGACTAATTGCGACGCGATGATGGACAAATCGCAGTACATGTAGCTCCCTGTGGATAAGCGAGAAGAAGACAATGCGGCAACAGACAAAAAGCCTTTTGAAAAATTTCCTAGAATTATAAACTATCAATTAAAGTCAAGTCGGCTTTGTATAAATACGGTGTACATACCTGACTTTGGTATGGTGTCGGAAAGAAACTCTTACTCCCTAAATGCGACTGATGTTACCTCTTCATGCATATCTTTGTGACCTCGGTTTTTCCTTTTCACGTTTCTACGCTGTTAAAATTTATCTAAAAAGATGACCTGCATCTCGTATATACAGACCATGGGTGTGCTCTACTCTCGCTCAGTGCATTCAATTTTATGGCTTTTGCGGAAATAACGTCTTCACAACGAATATACCGAAGTTGTGGTGGTTGATCGCGGTTCAAAAAAATTTTTTTAAACCATTATTCAATAACTTAGCTTAAAAATTGGTCACGAAGATTCTCAATCTGAAATAAAGAAAATTCGGATTACAAAATCTGTGTTGACCTAATCTACTTCTAATATCTCGGATTTGAATAAAAAAATGATGTTACTATAGATTAAAACAATCAATTTTTATGAGGTTGTCGTTTATATCAAGGTATAAAAATCTCAATTAGTTTTAAATTCGGAGGTATTAATAACTCTGCTATGCTTTGTTTTATCATATTTTTATTATTCGAAGCTATAAGCTTCGATAAATTTTGTTCAGTGGAAAGAAAAATTTATACTTCAACAAAATAATATTTCGTTTATCAAAATCTATTTTAAACTAGGTTTACTATACATTATCAGTGTTGAGGAATTTTAACGATCTGATAACGTTAATTGTTTTTTTATTCCTCAAAAATTTACTGATATGATTGAAATTTCAAAGTGAAAATATCCACTTTTTTGTTAGATCACATTTTTATTCTGCTGCTTTTTTCAAGACAAGTTTCGTAAAAGTAGAAAGTATGTACTTACATACCTATACCTATGCGCGTCTTCGCTTTTCCAGTGCCCACACAGGTCTTTCCGTCTTTGGCCCCTCCAGTGATGGAGCCCATCCGCTCCATTGTATTCCAAGCCAAGAATACGATGATGGTGAGAGCTCTGCAAAGGGGTGCTTCTCGAGCACTGGTTTATTTGTATAATATAGACACCGTCAGTGTTCTGGAGCACGCTTAAGATATCCAACTAATCCAACTAATTTAATGGGAAATGTGGGGTAAAATGGAGTACCTAAAAAACGAGTCAAAAATTTTTTTTCCATTCTTATAAGCATTTGTACGAACATTTTTTTAATTTTTATCCTTTTTAGGGAGATTCTACTCCATTTTTACACTTTTGGTTCTTAAAAAATCATTATTTTAATTACTTCTATTTTGTCTCACGTTTCCCTAAATAGTTATAATTTTTAAATAAATAAAAAAGTTCTCAAGTAGTCAGTCCAGACTATTATTTTATTTATTTAATTAATTTTTTAATTTTTTCTAAATTTCATTTCAGGTCACACCGATCCGAATCAAGTGCTAGCGCTCATCGACGTAGAAAAAAGGCACGCTTGAGCTGTTCAGATCATCGACGAGACAAGAAGTCGTTATCACGGTCAAGAGACTCTTTTCGCGAATCCAGACGTCACAGCACGCCCGAAGTCACCTTTCTCAAGAATAAAAAACAAATCCGACCACGATCTCCATCAGAAGACAGCTTGAAACCGTCCGACAAACGTGCGAAAAATCAGAGTCCACTGTCACCGCAAACAACCATTTCCTCCGACACGTCTACATCCGGGCCAGCGTCACCGGTGCTGTTTTCCAAGGGCCGGCGAAAGTCTCGAGTACCTGAGCAAGATGACGACAAAACCTCTTCGTCCTCACGCACTTCAGATTTGTCTGAGTGTCACAATGATGCGAGAAAAATCAGGCAGAGCTTGGACGAGAAGTTGCTGAGAGTTAAACGGAAGGAAAAAGTCGAGAATTCACGCAAATATTACCGGCCCAAGCACAAGTTTGACTTGGGAGAGTATAAAAAAATTTTTTCTCCGCCGAAAAAAGTCCAAAAATTTAAGTCATCAAGCACTGCAGTCCGAGATAAGAACGACAACATTTCCAAATCCACCAAATCCGCTGTTGTAAGCAATCGCACCGATGATAACATCGTTATGTCGCGGATGGAAAGTATTCGATCGGGAACCAGGAAGCTCGAGTTTGAAAAAAACCTCGATGACTTGGTGAGCAGCGTCGGCAAGGATGGAAAGAATAAATTTGTCGGTCCAAAAAGTTTAGACCAGCTTCTCTCCGAAAATCCGTCGTTAGACGAGTTGCTCACGGTAAAATCCAAAATAGAGAATCACCTGGAATGCTGTACTAGTCCGAAGTTCTCTCTGCCATCATTGGATGCAACCAGCTGTGATTGTCATAAATTACCAACAGTAAAAGCGCCTGACGATGTATTACCCCCGGTCGAATCTGTTGAAAATGATTTTTTGTATTCAACCAAAGAGCAAACTGTAAAAGAGCACATTCACGAGTATTTAGCAAAAAACGACATTGACGTCAGTGTAATTAAAGAGGCTCTGCAAACTTGCAGGGCCGTCGATCGCCCTAATCAGCCTGAATCATCGATAAACACGGTGGACAATGAAGTTAGCTCAACAACCGATCATATTGAGTCTTGCAAACCTCTGGAATCAACGGAAACTTTTGCAACATTGACAACAGAAGCACTCGAATATATTCAAAAGGATGTTGAATTCTCGTTCGAAGAAATAATGCGGAAGTCGAGTGAATTGCAAAATTATACAAATTCTCGAAAAACATCAAAGCCCGAGCCAATAGCTGAGCAATCAATCGAAAAACCCACAGTGCCGGTGAGCAATGTAACTTCCTGCGTGATTACACCAGTAAAGACTGCGGAGTCCTTCCACGGATTGAAAACTCTGGAGGAATTTATCAAAGAAATGCCAAAAAAGCAAACTGCACCGTCTTTGTTGATGACTATGCTAGATGAGCCATCTAACGTCAAAAAATCTGATGTAGACAGCAGTGAGATTGTAAAAATACCATCTGAGCCTAATATTATCACACAAAATCCTCCAGTGTCAACAGAAAAGCCACTGGTGAAAATACCAAACTCGCTGATTGTGTCACCCAACATCAGTTCCACCGCAACTTCTCAGTCGAGGCCTCAAAATCAACCGCTATTCACGCCTACAAACAACGTAAACATACCAAACGCCTTGCCACATCAAAAAACGGACTATATCATGCAGAATGCGACCATCTCAACTGTCCAGTCGGGTTATGCGGTGTCGAATGTGCAATATCCCATCCCAATGGCAACAATATATCCGTCAAATGGGCAAGCTATGAGGTCGAATTTTGATTTACTTGCTGGTGGTACAATGAGAAATCAATATAATTTAATGTACGTTCCCACTTGTCCTCCATCAACTACTAATGCAGCGCCAGCTAATGCGAGGGGACCACCACCGAGTAACAGGCAATTTGTAACGAATCAAAGTGCAAATCATAACACTGCCCTTGTAACAACTAAAGCAACCCTCGTCTGTCCACCAACTAATCCTACGCCAGTCTGTGCGGGACAAGGTGCTGCTTCGGTTCGTCCACCGTCTAATCCAGCTCGACCAGCAGGCGGAACTAAGTCAGTTCATGGTTCGAAAAGGCCTGTGACGGCCGATGCGTCGGCTCAAGCTGCTCTTCCATCGAACAATAGTCTATCAATTCGCCCTGCAAAAAAGCCTACATCAGTTGATTTGCCAATGAAAGCTGTGAAAACTCGTCCATCGAGCGGAACTGCGTCAACTAAATCTTCAACCAAGTCTGCGAGAGCTCGTGCGTCGAGCCAAACTGTCTCAAGTCATTCATCACGCAGAACTTCTTCAACATGTTCTTCAAGCAGGTCTACGACAGCTGGTGTGTTGACCCAAGCTGCTTCAACTTGTTCATCCAACAATGCTACTGCATTTGAAATGACCGATCTGAAAGATAAGCAGCGAGACTTATTGACAAAAGTCCTCTGGCAGATTCACGTATATAACTCACATCACGCATCTTGGCGTAAAAAGTATAGTGAAGTAGTCGACGCCGAGCAATGGCAGAGAGTGGATGTAAACGCGAAAAAAGAACTGGATTCGCTTGTCCTGCAAATTAACGACACTCTTCGGAGGATCTATCATGAGTATAACACCCATGACACTGGGTGGGTTGCCCAACGAATCGCCGCATATGACGCCAAGGCCAATCCAAACACCGCGCGAATCACTGTCGAGGACATTTTTAAATTTATTACTTTGAAGAAACAGTATGAAATGGCGGTATCCGCTCACAAAAGCGAAATTCGCATGGATCCTCGATTAACGAGCCATCAATCGATCTCAAGACCTGCCACCCAGGGTGCTTACCCAGTCGAGAGTCCCCGAGGATATCCAAGCTATGCAAATCCACGGATGGTGAATGTTCAACCGACAGCGGCTGTCAAATATGCCGTTCCGGGTGTCCAGGGATTTAACGCACCGGCTCGTGTGCCTGTGCCAGTTCCAGCCCCGATGCCAATGTCAATCCGAGCGTCTTCTGCTGTTTCGGTGTCGGTGATGGAGCCCGCGCCAGTTCCAGTCGCACCACCGATGCCCATTCCGCCGACTGTTCCAAAAAACATGTACAAAATATATTTAGGTGGTCGTAAACTATGCGTGCCGCTGCCAGGTAAATATCCCGCAAGATCTCTTGAATTTCTTGATTTTTAATACTGATATTTTTGCAGCCAATCCCGTAAAAATGACAAAGGAGCAATCGAACAGGTTCCAGACTCAAACGTGGCAGTATCGACAGTTTAATAAAGAGCTTAATCGCTGGATGAAGGAAAAAAAAAAACGGCCGGCTCGGCTCCATCGAGAAGAACGAGCAAGCAATACTGCTGGCGTAAATTCCCCTGTGTTAATGACAGATTCAACCCCAACGCCACCTCAAACAACAGAAAAGCTCGCTCACGTAAGCCAAGAATCACAATCCGTTGCTAGTCAAGCTCCACCACCAATGGAGCCCGCGGTGAAAAAAAGCCAAACCATGGATCTGACCACGGCTATGGACCAACTGCTGCAATTCAACTCACGGAAAAAGTCAAGCATTGAAAAACCAGTGATAACATTGGAGGATGATTTAGCCGAGGAGGTCTTGGATTTAAGTGTCAAAACACCGAGTCTAGAGATTATCGGTCAAAATAAACCTGTGGCGTCTGTTAAACCGCTTTCCAATCCTGAATCGGCAAAGAAGAGTGCTGTCGGGGACATTTCAACAGTTCCAGCGGTTAAAAAGGTGCCGGAGACTGCAAACAACGCCGAGAAACCGCGTCCAGATGGGAAAATTGACCTGAAACCACGGAATATTATCGAAATTGATTTATCTGATGATGAGACGGTTGTCAAGGTGGAGGTGCCTGAAAATTCCGAGTACATGGTCGACGTCATGGCGGCAGATAAGACCAAATGTGCTATAGAGCCACTAACTGACAGTCAAGCGCCGATAACAATTGATTCGGACGATGATGATGATCGCCACTCGACTGCCTCCACTAAGACTGTAATTCTTGATAAAAATGCGGAGCGAATTGATGATGATGTTGACGATGATGTCGTGGCTTTTATTCCCTCGACGGCTGAGGAACTCGAGTGTACGAGTTTGGCGAAGGAGATGGGCATAAAAAGTGAGTATATGGAAGATTTGTCGTCGTTTTACCCTCCTATGATCATGGGTGTTACAACCATCGATCCCGATGCATTTGACCAAATGCCAAAAAATGTAAATCCGGACGGAATTGGTAATGCCAATGATCCAGCCATGCGCTTGTGTGATAATTGTAATGTTAAGAAAATTCAGATCAATTGTACGTGCAATCAAGTTGGATACTGCTCGCACGCATGTATAGAAGCGCACTACACCAAACATGCGAGTAGCTGCATTAATAAGGATGATTTAGGTATTAAAGTAGAGGTACTCGATGATGACTGCTTGTTGATCCAAAGCTAGATGTAAGAAATAAGATATTTTATACATCGAAAGCTAAACTAATAATAAAATCGAGTATTATTTGTTTGTTTGTTTTTTTTTTTTTATAGGATACACGCCATACTTTAGTTGGGTATGTCTGCCATGCTTTCATTTTGTTATTAATGAAAGCTTTATTTTCCTTGTTGAAAAACACGTCATTATTGTTTTGTTTTCTTTTTTTATATAAAAAAAAATAATTTTTAAAAAATGTAATTAAAAATGGCATCTTAAACTGGTATTCAAGGTGTATATATAAGTTTAAGATATTTTGATATGACAGGAAAGAGTTAAAAAAAATATCTTTGCTACAGAATTTATGAATTTTTTACTGTAATCAATTACCTTTTGTACTTTTATCACACGTTTTATTTTGTGAATTACTTCAAGATATTTGTTATCAATATCTACAAACATTCTAATATATTTTTTTATTGTTACTTATTCACTTAGATGTTGCTTTTAGTGGTGTGGTTTAAAATCTTCTTCATAGCCCACACCAGGAACTGGATTTCGCTGCGGATTGTGGAAGAATGAGTGTTTTCCATCGCCCCACGGGAAACGCTGTAATCAAGTATGATAATTTTTATATTTATTACACTAGTTGGATAGTCATGTTTCGAGAGTTTTTGATAGTACCTTGGTCATGATTTGCATGTGTTCCCACGGGATGTACTCGGGTCTTACGGCATGTGCCTCCTCTTCTTTGTGATTAATGTAGGTTACGATCATAGCGATGATACATGTCGGTATTGCGACATATAGTGAAAGATTTTTCCACATTTTCTGCGATTCTAGAAACACAAATCATTTGGGCCATTACATAACGACACACAAAATTTCTCAGGAGGTTTTTTATAAGTTGCATTCATATTTTCTGTGAAATTTTATCTGAACAAAATTATTGGCAAGAATTTAGAAATCATGTACATGGTGAAATTGTGAAAATTAAGTAAACAATTTAACGAGTATAAGACTGTATGTTTGACCATTGCTCAGTTGTCATTTAGAGCTATGGACTAACAGATATCAAGTTGATTTTTATTAATTTACATACTGTCAATGTTTCCATGATCTTTCCACAATGGATGCCACTTATAATCGTTATACGTCGAGCTGTATTTCCTTATCAAAGGACGCAATGAAGCAATTTTCGAAGCCATCTCGAACAATCTCGGATAACTGAGAAAAAAAAAATTCGACCCGTTCGATGGCGTCAAGCCGTCAAGTAGAACTTTCTACGTCTATTATTAACCGATAGGTGGCGGTGTGGTATTGATGAAAAATACGAAAACTGCATTACCGACACGAAGTATTGCAGATTGAGCCGGTGTCGGTCGGTCATTTAGTCAGCAGAGAAATTTTTTGGGCTGCATGGTTTTATGTGATTTAAATACAACAAAAAAATACAACAAAATTTAATTTATTTCTCATCAATCAATTACTCCACGGTACATAATTTGAGTTGTACGCCCCTCACATGTGTGTGAGAAAATGAGATTACAATGGTGAGATTCGAAAGCGTATTTTGAGGTTATAGCTTTTACTTGGTAACATTTTATTTCTACTGTTGCAAGTGAGAAAACGTTAATTAAAGTAAATTGTTTTGATTATTAGGGTCATGATTTCAAGGATCCCGGACTGACAGTGGATATGACAGTGAAGCGAGCAGAAGCAGCAGCAGCAGCAGCAGTGTCCACCGGGAGTTGCAGATTCATTGTCGTTGAGTGAGATATATATTTATTCTTCAACATTTATTTCATTACTATGGACGATACGGCATGACGTTGCCAAGTCCTGGAGTCCCTATCTAAATGTTTCAGCGATCAGAAATATGCGAAGTCGTACAGGCGTTTACATCAGTGTTGATGTCACGCGCTAACGATGTTTAAAGCTATCCTAAAGTTGGAAAGATAACTATGTAGTTTACATTGTTTTTGATAGTATTTCGTCGTAAAAAAAATATCTATTCTTTAAAAAACACCGATCGGGGCGTTCCGCAAGTGTGGAACACCGCTAGGAGTCCGGGAAATAAAGTTAAACAGTTGTTTAGGATCTTTGAAGTGTATCTTTAGCTAGTTTAGTAGATCGACATTCTGTGGATGGCCTTAGGAGTCTACAGATAATTATTTGGATTATTTAAACACATGAAATTGTTTCCAAGCCTTGGTTGGACGCGCCACAGATAGTGGGATAATTGTACAGGGTTTTTGAAACGTTTTTCTAGCCTTCGTAGTAAATCCAAGTCCTGCGGATGGCCTCAGGACTCCGCGAATATTTATTTCAATTGTTTTAAACACAAATCTTCGTTTTTCACGCCTGCTTAATCGGTTGTCGGGGCTCGAGACTATTCGGAGCGACAAATTTACTTGTAACTTTTCACACTGGATGTGAATAATGCACCTGCTTAATCTGTCGAGTTTTTTGCAGTAAAGCCGAATCCTGACTACATAACCACAATAGCCTGGAGCTGCTGGGCTGCCTGGATTAACTCGAGGCATTCTGTTGATTCCAATTCACGTCCTGGAGTCCAGTCACTCGTAGAAGCATCATAAGGATCAGCATTCTGGCGCCTTGCTGACTTCAACATGAAACCACAGCAGACGGTAATGTTGCACTTTGTTTCTATCAATTTTTCATGTGTTAACATCCGTATTTGTTAGTGGGTGGCTGACTTTTGCCAGAGCTGACTGCAAAACCAGTGCTGATGACTTGTGGCACGATTATGCAGCTATTCAAGGCCGATCTTGACCAATCCTTGGCTGTGTCCTGGTGTTTAAAACAACATTAGAATTGGTGAGTTTTTGTATTTTTAAATTTTTCTATGACGTTATTAACTTTCCTCGCAATAATTGGATTTTTTTTTATTATAAAAAACAAACTTTTGTATCGAGAGACATTTTTTGGGAACGTTCTAGTTACTTGTTGAGTTTTCATGGCTTATAATTCAATTTAAATCGTTTTTGATGCCAGACCCGAATTCAAAATCGCGTGAAACCAATGTTGACGTAAAAATTAATTCAATCAAGTGATATTTTGTGGGACAATTGAACGTTAACAGCCAATATATAGTCCTGTAAGCAGATGAAAGATTTGACATACATTTGAATTGTATTTCCAGGTTATTAATAACCAAAAAAAACTTGCTGATCATGATACTGACACCATGGTCGTCTTCAGGGGACGTAAGGAGCCTCGACAGCCTTATCCAAACGCAAAATGTTGATTTTCGTCGCCCAGAACGTGGAATTCGACCAGAAATTTATTATTGCCGGCCTCAGGGAGGCCATAACTCTCGCAACAGGGCTAGCAGAATGTCATCCACCTGCAATTAGCAATATTTCTGTCTTTCCATATCCAGCCTATTTAGTCAGCATTAATATTTGCTTTAATACTAATCGTAGCTCTATGATTTTTTTAGGACTTTAGAACATTCTTATATTAGAATAATTATAATTATAATTAATTTTCAAGTTTGATATTTTGTGGGACAATTGAACGTTAACAGCCAATATATAGTCCTGTAAGCAGATGAAAGATTTGACATACATTTGAATTGTATTTCCAGATGATACTGACACCATGGTCGTCTTCAGGGGACGTAAGGAGCCTCGATAGCCTTATCCAAACGCAAAATGTCGATTTTCGTCGCCCAGAACGTGGAATTCGACCAGAAATTTATTATTGCCGGCCTCAGGGAGGCCATAACTCTCGCAACAGGGCTAGCAGAATGTCATCCACCTGCAATTAGCAATATTTCTGTCTTTCCATATCCAGCCTATTTAGTCAGCATTAATATTTGCTTTAATACTAATCGTAGCTCTATGATTTTTTTTAGGACTTTAGAACATTCTTATATTAGAATAATTATAATTATAATTAATTTTCAAGTTAATTTGACAGCTGAAATGTCATTTATAAAGAAAATTATAGGTGAAAGTATTTCGTCAGATTGTATTAAACAAGAATGCACGACAAAAAAACAAAATAATTTGTTATTTTAAGTAATATATTTATGAATTATGTGATGAATCGATATAATGTTTTATTTTTAATTATTTAAATTAATTCCGATGAT
>MVJL01003281.1:0-20630 GCA_002156465.1 Macrocentrus cingulum | reverse complement strand
TATATTTATACTTCGGTGGTTGTGGCGGTGGTTTATTGACAAAAACCACCGTGTAACACCGTGGTTTTTTCTGCCAGGGTGACTCATCCGCTCATTTTACCTAGAGATTCTCATCAACGTTGCTCATTGATGACACTCATCAAAAGACCTGGCACGGGGGAGTACAAGCGACTCTTGACTCATCCGCTCATTTTACCTAGAGATTCTCATCAACGTTGCTCATTGATGACACTCATCAAAAGACCTGGCACGGGGGAGTACAAGCGACTCTCGCTCAATTGAGGCAACGCGTGTGGATTATCGAAGGGAGAGCGCCAGTACGCTCAAGAATTCTGAAATGTGTTCGGTGCGCCAGATACCGAGCGAAAATCGCTTAACAACTCATGGGCCAGTTGCCAAAGGAGTGTCTCAAATCTGCCCGAGCATTTGAACATTCAGGAGTGGACTACGCAGGCCCTGTTACGATCAAATCATGGCGTGGCCGAGGAGTTTAGTCATACAAAGGGTATATTGCGCTGTTTATCTGCGCATCTACCTCTGCAGTACATCGCGAAGTAGTCTCAGACTATTCAGCTCACGCCTTCATCGCTGCCTACAAACGTTTCACCGGTCGTCGTGGCATTTGTGCGACCCTTCGGAGCGACTGTGGCACGACCCTGGTCGGTGCAAACAACCAACTTTATCAGTCAACTTCATCAGTTGTTCCTTGTTTCAAAAAAGGAACTTGGAAATTTACAAGACGTTCTAGCCAACAATGGCACAAAGTGGCTGTTCAACCTTCCGTGAGCTCCACACTTTGGTGGGCGGTGGGAAGCGGGATTTAAGCCAGTCAAACATCACTTGAAGCGAGTCATCGGGGAGTCAGCACCCACCTTCGAGGAATTTTTGACCGTGTTGGTACAAATCGATTGCGTGCTAAATTCACGCCCGCTTTGTAGGCTTACTGACGATCCTAAGGACTTTGCAATTCTCACTCCAGGCCATTTTCTCATTGAGGAAGCTCCTTCAACTATCCCGGAACCTAGTCTACTTGATGTTCCTTCGAATCGCCTCACTCGTTGGCAGCATCTGAGACAGTTAGTCGACAATTTTTGGAAACAATGGTCTGTCCAATATCTACAACAATAACAGGCAATCTACAATTTGCAATACCCGACAGCCAACTTTGAAGAAGGGACAATAGTCCTAATTCAAGACAATCGCTACCCCCCACCCAAATGGGAGCTCGGACGAGTAATTCAATGTCACCCTGGCCAGGATGGTTTGGTTCGAGTTGTCACCGTGCAAACTGCTACATCATCATTCAAGCGGCCAATTTCAAAGTTGTGTATTTTACCCGTCAAGGATTCAATCTCGGACTGCGAACAGCCTGGTCGTCAGGGAAAAGGATTTTAGAACAGATGTTTGAATATTGCGCGGGCACCGCTATTTTAGTGTCCAGTAGCGCTGTGCGCGGAAATCACGAAGTATTTTCGCTCTCTGTCCCTCGTCTCCCTCTCTCTTCCTCTTCTCGCTCGTCTCGCACGCATCTCGAGAGTTATCAACATTATCAGAAAAATTCACGAATATTTCTGCAATCAAGAACTCCTTGACACTTGAAAAATCACAAAAAGCTTGGAGAAACATCCTGCAATCTTGTAAAGTCGAGATATCTGGAAGGCTTGCAGTTTTCATTGGGAAATTCCACTTGTCACCTCATCGCGTGGCCAAGGGACGGTAGTGCGCATTAGAATGAGTGAGAGAGAGCGAGTGAACTATCAAATGGGAGGTATTTTCAATCCAAAAATTATCATTTCAAGTCTATTATCAATTATATTTAGTTTCTTTTCTTTTGTTGGTCCCGTTTGAACAATTATCTATCCTTACTTTTGTTCTAATCTCTATGATTTGATTACATTCTTCTACACATAACCTAAAACTTTAACCTACATCTTTATGATTGTAACAATGTATGGAAATTTGTTTATTTTAACATTTCTGCCTTTTTTTCCTCAACAGCTGCGGAATACCTTCCCGTCTAGTCCGGCAACGTTTTTTGTTAATTATTATTATTCAAAGTCCAAGAATTAGACTGTTATGCACACGAAGGAGTTGACACTAAAATCATTTATCATCTTTCCCTGATTGATTATAATGCTCATGTAACTGTAAAATGCTCTAATTCTGATGTTCTCGTCATACTATTAGGTAACATGCAACTTCTAAAGAGTGATCTTCAAATTAAATTTCTAGCAGAATCTGGCAACGATGAAAGATACATCGTTGTAAATAGGATGTACAAGGCTTTGGGTGCTGATTTGTGTTCCGCATTGCCAGGCTTTAATGCTTTTACTAGCTGCGATTTCAACCCTTCACTCTCCAGGCGCGGTAAAAAAACTTCCCTAAAAATATTGAAAAATTCACCTGTTTTTATCAAAGCTTTCACAGAGATTGCGAAAATCAATGATTATGATGAGTATGAAATGAAACAAACCATGGAAAAACTCGACTGCATAATGTATGGGTTCAAAAATATTAATGATGTTAATATCGCGCGAGTGGCTACATTTACAAAAGCATGCAAGTCGAATTTAGAAACAGATGCTCTCTCATTTAAGAATAAAATTGATGGAGCTACCTTTCCGCCATGTAAATCTGAGCTGTATCAACATGTTTTGCGTACTGCATACATTGCTTATCTTTGAAGTAACGCTCACCTATCCGTTCCGAATCGATTTCCTTCAACTGATTTTAGATGGGAGCAGAACGAGGGAAAATACAATTTCGAATGGTTCCTAGGCGGTCAAATCCGGCCAACAACTCCCAGCATTGCTAGCATCGGGACGACTGCAGGTATTTTTTATAACACTTTTTAAGATAAATATGAAAATATCCATAACGATTTTATTCATTTACGTCTGCAGATGACAGCAAACAGATCAAGAAGATCAACACAGTTATACCTGAAAAAGAAATTGATGAACGAGGAGACGGAAGACCAACGCATGATGAAGAGGAAGAAAGTTCTGAGCAGTGATCGGCAAAAACGCTATTTTCGTCACCTAAACAGGAATATATTAGTGATTATTTCTGTCCAACTTGAGAAAATATTTGTGTTTAATTAACTGATAAATCGCAACTCACTAAGACTCTTTTTCAGAATTCTTTTCAAAATAAAAATGTTTGTGATTCTATTTTTTGCCTGTGAGATAATTTTAACTTTACCCTCAAAATATTTCTAATATTTTGAATATTGATTAATTAATCCTCAACTAATTATTAATCATTCAAATAATTTGAATCATCCAAAGAAACATTGCTAATTAGTCAGAATTATTCAATTATAGATTGAGAAATCGCTAATTAATTATTCCAATATTTAAAATTTGACCAAGAAAATATCCTAATCATCCATTTACTCGATACTTAGGCAAATATTATTTCCAATTATTGTATTATTCGATCGTCAATACATGGATATTTCCAAATGGAACAGCTGATTGCGTTTTTATACGATTATTCATTATTTTATATGAATAATCGTTATTCACTTGGAAAGAAAGATTCGATAGTTGGCAAACTATAAAAAAGGAACCATATAGCCCACTCATGTGCTTTCCAATGTTGTCGTTTCGACATTTCGAGTTCGGGAGATGTCGAGTTCGGGAGATGTCCATTGAAGGTTTTATGGAAAGCAAGCATGCGTCGATGGCATCAAGTCGGCAACCGAAGTAGAAAGGCTCCGCATGATCATTAGAATTGAACCATAGCTGGGCAAATTGCCGACAAGCTTCAAGAGTGACACAGTGCATCTAATTTACGTCGAGATTTTTAATTATATTGAAATGAGGAATGTAGTCACATAGAGTTGACCGACGCCGTACACCTTTCTTTCCTACTCGAGCGTAATACAATGTCTCTTCATGATTTCGAAGCCACCTTCACCAAATGCATTTCCATCGTCACTAATGGGAAAAACACAAACACGTCCTTTACCTTTAGCTTTTTCTACTCCAGGATGTTTACATAATCCACAGCCGTACAAACCTCGAAAACTATCAGTGCATCGCAATTTAGGACGCTCTACAGAATCTCAAATAGCAACTAGCACTCGACATGTTTTGTAGTAAGTAATACCCTTATGTGTATAATCGAATCCGTGATTGTCAAGTTTCTGTGCTTCAGTTTCTACTCATTCATATCTGGTTTCGATGATCGTAAAAAGATGCTCACCATTACTTCGGCTCTTGTCTGAGTGGGGTTGACTTCATTTATAGTGCCCAAAACAGGCGTAATCGACGTTTGCGAACTTTTGAATAATAGGGTTCCATCAACATCATAGAATGATCTAGCAAACCACGAGCTTCTTTATTATATAAATATCATTCGCATATATTTTCTATAGCATATGAGCATTGCTTTTCACGTGAGTGAGAGTATAGCTTGTTATTGTGCCATCGTTCAAAGTATTGTTTGAGTTGCTTGGTTAAAGACAAATACATGAATATGTTTCCAGCATCCCTATTATTTTTTACATCAATTTTGTCATAGCAAATTGAGCAAATTAACTCGATCAGCCGAGTGTTGCTCGGCACCAGCTTACATATCACGCGTAGGACAAAAGTGATGAACTTCTGTAGAGAGTGTGAATGCGTCAATGATATTTTTCATGTGATACTTCGATGTTTGTCCAATGCTATCTTCAGTCATATAATCGAGAAGTTTAACGACAATTTCTGCAGCTGCATGAGTGAGGTGATGTTTTGATTTGGTTGCAAGAACTAATAAACTTCTTGTTAGAACTTACATCAAATCCTAACCATCATCCTTTAAAAAATTCAGGTCATCGACACCATGATTCGGTTCAGTGACAATGCCTAAATCACCTTCATCGTCGCTTGTAGCTACTTCTTCTAGTTACTGGTTACTACTGGTAGATGACGTAGAACATGAGTCATCACTAGAGCTCTGACTCTGAAAAAATATTATTTCAGCAAACATAACAGAAATTCTATACAAGACTCGGATTGACTACTGTAAATAATCAATCATTATAACTTCATGTTTTGATACCATTGTGTCTTGGAAACTCATTCTATCATCGCTATGTGATCCGTTGAAACAAGTGGGTTATATCTTTGTGAATATAATTTTATTTATATTGTACTTACTTAGCCCTGGCTGGAGAAAAATGTAGGGAAGGTAATTTTGTTATAAATAAGATGACTCGAACAATTATATTTTGTTGAATGACTACTTGGCCGGAAGGGCGTGAAAATTTTATTTATTTAATTAAATAAACGTGGCGTGAGATACTCGTTGTAGAGGTAAGGTGACTTACAATGCGTCGAGAATATTCAAATTTACAGGAGTTGACCTGGCTGGGCTGCGGGGATGACGTTGGTATCTCGGTGAGTTCCTCTCTGCGACCTCGTGCGACCTCGTGATGCGGGGAATTATCTCTGAGTTCGTTGAGCCACTCGTGTCGTGGTGTTTTTCGTCTCTGGTGTTATCACAGGATACTCGGTGGAATAGCACGCCCAATATGGCTGCTGAGCGCACTCAAGGTGGACGAGCACGTTGTCATTTATCACAGGATACTCGGTGGAATAGCACGCCCAATATGGCTGCTGAGCGCACTCAAGGTGGACGAGCACGTTGTCACTTGGGCCGTCGGAACAAGATTCTGCGACGTGCACACCGTAATTTATTTGTCTCTGAGTTTTCCTTTCAACTGACTCACAGGAACTTTCCCCAGGCACTCAATATAACAAGATTCTGCGACGTGCACACCGTAATTTATTTGTCTCTGAGTTTTCCTTTCAACTGACTCACAGGAACTTTCCCCAGGCACTCAATAGAATGGTCGTAGCTTTTCTGCACACTCTGAGTTACTCCAGGTAACTCGTTGCCTCCGTTTTTGATGAGATATTCTTAACTGATTCACGAGAGGAATATTTTGCGTCTAGCGTCGTCGCGTGTCAGTTAGTTACTCCAGGTAACTCGTTGCCTCCGTTTTTGATGAGATATTCTTAACTGATTCACGAGAGGAATATTTTGCGTCTAGCGTCGTCGCGTGTCAGTCCACAAGTGTCCGTGCTGTGCGCACGCGCGCACCGTCTTTTTCGTGACGAACAGGGCCGTAATGCTCTGAGGGACTCTCCCCGGGGAAATTGAATCGCCCCAGGGACGGTCACCTCAAGATAGGGCGGGAGAATTCGAACCCGCCTTGTCTCACCTCGTAATGCTCTGAGGGACTCTCCCCGGGGAAATTGAATCGCCCCAGGGACGGTCACCTCAAGATAGGGCGGGAGAATTCGAACCCGCCTTGTCTCACCGTAATTATCATTAGAGCATAAACCACGATCACGATTATTAGAAGACACTGCGCTCCATAGCGACGGTTGCGAATGTTTGGATGAACTTGAGGTTTCAGTGGCATCTAGATGAATATTTGCTGCGTGCATTGTACTTGACGATTCCTACGCAAAAAAACATCTCTCAATATGCAACGTTGTCTATTAAAATTCAATAACAAGTTCGAACTATGGTCAGGATATTAATACTCACATTTGTACTTCCGTATGTCGAAACCATATTATTATCACTTGAGCTGCCACTATCGTCACTTGAACATTTAGAAAGTGTTATAGTTGAGTACAATAAAAATAAATAATCACATACATATCTAACTATATAGAGCAAACTTTTAATTTCGATTTCCAATAGTTTTTAGTACGTTTCGGAATTTTCGCATCACTGCCATGATAAGTATATTATTTGTACAAACCACGTTTTTCCGCTGAATTCGTTTTTTAATATAAATGACACAATAAACATTTATTAATGCATAATAAATGTATAGTCGTCAAAAGTGTGTGTCAGCTCTGACCAATCATCAGGTATGGTAAAGTAGAGCTCTTTACATCAAGATGTATCACAAGTATAAGCAGAAATAAAGATCTACTTAATCAAAAAGTGTTTATAACAATGCAATTTTATTTTAAAAAAACTAGTAAAGAAACAATGACTTGAAATTCCAAATGCAATAAGTTGTAGAAAAGAGCATTCAAGACATGGTCATTAAAATATATATTTGATTTGCCGCCAAAGAAAATAAACACATATGTTAACGTAAAAAATTGAGATCCACTATAAGATGTTCGCATGTGTCTTCAGATCCCATCAGAGAGCATCGAAAAGTTATTAGCTGCAAAATTAGTACGCAATATTCCGTTAATTATTGTTGTTGGGCGATTGAAAAAGTGAGTAAACACAAATATATAGCAATTATAAGAAAATAATATCTAATTTCTTGTCATACTAGGAATCCATTGAATGCTATGTGTCCTTAAATCTTGAGATTTTGGTGGTTACACCTCAAGTAAAAATTTTATTAACGTTATAATTAATAAGTAGATTGGAAAATATTCTGCACAATTTATCATATCTGTAGTATGCAACGTACCACCAAGGTTGCCATAACCTAATTCATTGAAAAATATACACATATGCTTTTTTTTAATAGAATAAACGAAAAGCTGTTTGCTTTGTTCAAATGGGTAGGAGGCGTTGAAGATAAAAAATATACAGTGGGAATTGACGTCAATCATATAAAAATGTTGACTATGATGAATTTAAAAACGACGCAGTTGATCTTAACAAAGTGTACGTTATAGAATGGCATGATACACGCCACGGGACTCTTGGAGGATGGGATTGCTATAATGCATAAATTATTGCAGTATGAGGTAAAATTTTATGACTTATATAAATACTAATATGTTTGACAATGTTTTCACATCGGATTTCAGAGTCATTGAGTATGCTGCATAAAAAATTGAAGTCGTTTGATGGTGTTAAATCACCAACGCGTGTTCCTTTAAACTTTTCTAACGATTCTCCCGACAATGAAAAAGAAATAGAATAAAAAAATATTGCTAAATGTAAGACTTACAAAGAAGAAGCTAGACTAATTAGTTGGGACCGAGTTACTATCGCAGGAGACTTTGATTATCGATTTAGCGAACTATTAAAAGTAATGAAGGCCAAAAATAGTATTTTTTATAAGTATGATATAATTGACTATTATTACAAGATTGAATTTCAACAACGAAGTTCTCTATATGTCCGATGCTTATTATGGCTCAAAAATGCACCAAAATTCAATGATGAAGATAAAAATAACTACAATGTTACTAAGTTTAAAGATAAGTTTATTTCGTGTTCGAAACTATCCATCCCGAATGAATTTATTAAGTTACAAACGCATAGACATCCGTTTACTTGTAAAAAGGGGAACCGAAAAACAAAGTGTCATTTCGACATTCCATTTTTCGCAATGTATCAAACGTGTATTTTAGAGCATTTATCGGATTTAGAAAAAGAAGAGAAGACAACATTACGGAAAATTGGCGAAGACATACAAATATTTTTAGACGAAAATTTAAAGAAACAAATCGGTATCATTCTCGATAAAATATTGGATAAATTCAATTTAACTTATGATTCATACAAAAAAAAATTATCTGTAGTGGTTTGAATCGTCCAACAGTTTTTCTGCGCAGGAATCCAGATAAAAGTATGATTAATGCTTATAATCATGAAATATTAATACTCCACGCTGCAAATATGGACATTCAATTCATTTTGGATATGTATTCATGTGCCAGTTATGTACTTAATCATCTAAATAGCCCGATTTCTGGTCTTCCGAGATAAATATTTGATGTGATAAATGGAGTTAAAAGAGGAAGTATACAATGAAAGAACAACTAAGATTAATTGCAAACGCATCTTTAAAAGCAAGTGAATTTAGTTCACAAGAAGCTGTTCACTATATTTTAGCACAGCCTTTATCAAAATGTTCTGGAGAAGTTGTATTTGTGAAGACAAATACAAAGTAATAGAATCCAAGTGGTAAAATCGAAACAAGAACTTTTAGAATTGCCACGAAATTCAACAGATATTTACATAAAAAATAAATCAGATCACTACATGCAACATCCCAAAGAGGTAGAAAATCTCTGTCTTGCATCATATGTTGCATGGTATAATTATTCTACTAGAAAATATAATGGAAAGAATATACCTATTAATAATGATGATGATGTTGATGATGATGATGATGATGATGATGATGATGATTCACGTAGAATCGACGTGTCCAGACTGAACGTTTATTTGAGCGTATATATTTTATTGTGCAAACAATATTTGATCTCTCATTTTATAAATTTATTAGTCATACACATAATTAAAAAATAACTATATTCTACGCGGGTGGAACACCCCTAAAAAATAGAAAATCTATTAAAATCAATATAAAAAATATTTGCCACCGGATTCGTTTTTCTACAGTGTGTAGAAACGTCCTCGAATCATTTTTAAGTATTTAATGACATACACTCTTTTTGCTGTGTTGATAATAAATCACCCTAGTTGATAATATTTCTAAAAGGGTGTTAAGCAACAGATTGGTTGATAATATTAAAAAACCGTATCCGGAATTTCTGAGATTTCAACATTCCTTGGTGCCTTACGGATTCAGATGTTTGGAAACGGTCGTTTAAAGATTCTGTTCGTGTGAACAGGTTAGCTCCGTTTGAAGAGTAGTTTGGATAGGGTTGTGACTGTGTTACTCTTGGAATTTCTGAGTAGTGTCAGAAATTTTAGGCTGGTGACTTCCAGGCTGTGGACTTTGAACTCTCGTTGTATGCCCAGAAGGATCAGCCAGGATGCTGAACCGTTTGTTCGTTTAAGAGTTCCCGTGG
Source organism: Macrocentrus cingulum (assembly GCA_002156465.1). Lineage (NCBI taxonomy): Eukaryota > Metazoa > Arthropoda > Insecta > Hymenoptera > Braconidae > Macrocentrus > Macrocentrus cingulum. The sequence continues at coordinate 10,878 of MVJL01003281.1, read as the reverse complement.
AGTTACTGTTGGTACTCACTCGTTTGAGACTTAGATACCCCTAGCGCTGGTGTTAGCCCATCTCTCGTTGCTGGCCACATCGAGAATGGAGGAGTATTCGTTAAGTTTTCGGCGAGGTGACCTGGTTCCTGAAAAACTGAGAGCAGTTCATGTGCACGTCTGTCTGCTCATTGCACGCAGGGTCTGGTTCGAGTGCGACAAATTAGCGCTCTGCCGTCAAAGAGTAGTCTCAGTCATAAGGATGTTCAGACTTTCCATCTTTTAAAATGTTTTAACTCTTCGCAGTTTTTGATTAAAGTTACTCATGTTTTATTGTCAAGGTGACAACATTTGGAGCTAGAATTTTGGGAGTTCTGGTTAGACTTTTGGTTGTTCTGAGTGTGGAGAGATGTTTTGAAATAGAAACATGCTCTCCTCACGTAGTTTTGCCGTTAGGTCTTGAACTTTTTTTTTTTATGAACCTTGACCGTATGGATTTTATGAAAAAAAAATGCTTTTGTTTCAATTGATTTTGATTTTATGACAATGATTCTGCCTGAGTTTTCGTCTGTTTAGATTCCTTGAAAGTTCTCCTAGAAAGTTTCTTTTTTGCCTGGTCCCGAAACCTGGTTCCTTCTTTTATTGAGACTACCACCGTTCCAAATCATTAGAGGGAAAGAAGAGAATTGCGAGGCAATTTGGGATCAGGAAAGAAGAAAATGAAAATGACCTTAATTAAGATACCCTCGTAGAGTCAAGCTTCTAGTAATGTTCATCTGGTGCCAGAGTTTTTCTGCTGGCCACGAGCCTTTTTCTCTAGAATTCTTTTGTTGTTTATTTTTCACCAGATAGGATCAAAGTCGTGGTAAGATTTGAAAGTGTTCCGATTATTACAATTAGAATTTTATGGTGTTCTATTCTTTGACGAATAGATTTAAATTTTTAGGAAACTTTCAGATCTTTTCTTTGATTATTAGGGACTAATTCTTTGAAGAAGAGAGTAGTAGTGTTGTGAAAATCAGCTGATAGGTTACACCTCATCAGCTGATTTGAATTACCGACTGCGCTCGCCTATCGAGCGCAATCGAGTTGGCCCTTAAATAAAACAGATGCCTGTTTGGATGCATGGCAACGCGGTTGCGTTACCATACATTTAAACAGGAAAACAACAGAGTCGATTGACAGCTGTTGTCAAAGTTAGACGTTCCTCGATTAGCCCCCCGACTTTTTGCTATTAAATATACATCTGTTTATATACGCCCGTCTAAATTCTTTACAATATTGTAATTAACGATAATGGTATTGATAATTGTGACTTTGGAAATAACGTTGATCTGGTTAATGCTGACGAAAACCTAGATAAATTATTTTTAAATAGTTCAGCATCGTTGTTTTCGAAGCTAGAAAGTGAGTTCTTCATACCCGTGAATACTATACAGCGTATTATCGATAACATGGCAATTTAAATGAAAAGGAAGAAAGGGTCATGCAACGGCAAATCGAAAAATTACTGATTAATGAAGGAATTTCATCTGACAAAATTAAATCCTTACTTCCGGAAATTTTAAAAGCTAACCCTTATAGCAGTAACTTACAGTCGTTGAATACGAATCATGAAAGGATAAAATTTTTTGCCGGAAATTTTAATTGCGTGATCCCGAGAATTATTTCTCACAGGTAAAGGTAATTGAGAGTCAATATTATGATATTTAGAGTCAATGGAGAGAGACGCGAGACAAAACGAGACGAAAAAGATCGATAGTAGTGAGGGTTCGAGACGCTTGATCGATAAAGTAGAGTTCCGATGATAAGATTTAGAGTATAGAGTATTGTGGGACTACCGAGAAGGGTAAGGACCTGGCGCTCCATATGGTAAGGGTCCGGGGAAGCACAGTTTTGGGTTTAGGTATTTTGTAGAGTATAGAGTATTGTGGGACTACCGAGAAGGGTAAGGACCTGGCGCTCCATATGGTAAGGGTCCGGGGAAGCACAGTTTTGGGTTTAGGTATTTTGCGTGGTGGATCCGGGTGCGCGATGGCCACGCGCAACCGGAATGACCGATTAGGTTTAAGTTTAGCTTGTGTGTTTCCTCGTGGCTCTGGCGGAGAAGTCGCTCGGGTGAGTTCGGCAAGAGTCGAAAAAAGAGTCAAGTTTTTGAGTCATCGCGATGTTTAGCTTGTGTGTTTCCTCGTGGCTCTGGCGGAGAAGTCGCTCGGGTGAGTTCGGCAAGAGTCGAAAAAAGAGTCAAGTTTTTGAGTCATCGCGAGAATCTGAGGACAGTCAGTCTTGAGCAGTCAGTATCGAGGTATCGAAGAGTCGTCGAAGAGAGTCGGAGCTGAGATGTCATAGAGAACGGACGTCTAGAGTTGGTGCTCTGAGTGAGCAGTCGAGTTTTGGCTGAGTGTGTTTTGGCTGAGTGTAAAGTGTGAAGGAACATCTGTGTCATAGAGAACGGACGTCTAGAGTTGGTGCTCTGAGTGAGCAGTCGAGTTTTGGCTGAGTGTGTTTTGGCTGAGTGTAAAGTGTGAAGGAACATCTGAGGAACCAAGGTACGTCCGCTGGTTGACTCCATAGAGGCCAAGGAACCGAGGAACTCGTTGGGATGCAGCCCAATCGACGGAGGAGAGGTTATCGTTGAGTCTTTAGTCTCGTCAAGCAAGATTATTCCCGTTGAATTTGATTTTGGCTAGATTGAGTCATTGTTACCGTTTAGAGTCTGATTAATCATGTTTTATTATCGTTACCGAACCTTTGGATACCGTTTGATTACCGCATTCTATAGAAAATTATGTAATTTATCCGATTTTATTGTGGTTAGTATTTCGAGCCTATTAGTTGATTCGTTGGTGATGGTTTAGTTTAAATTATACTTGGCTTGGAGCCACAGGAAAATTACCACGATCCATCCCCGAACATCAGGGTACTGTCTAGCTGGGAAATTCCGTATCAGTTATTCATTCGTGGGGATTCGAGTTAAGATTTTAGATTTAAGTTTTGGTTGAGGTTTTGGGAGTTTTGTTGAGTGATAGACCGGTTTTGCTGGTTTCCGATCAGATACAAAAAATTAGCTGGCCCTTGTCGGAGATCCTCGGGGATAATATAACTGAACGAAGGTAGGGTAGTAGCGGTTAGAGATAAGAAAATAATACCCTTACAGAGTATACTCGCCATTTCTTGCAAACGTTTTGTTATGCCTTTAGCAATAGAAAGAGCTGTTGATTTATCCACTAATTTCTACACAAAAATGTCATGGGTCACGAGAAATGAACCTGAAAACATGTATAGAAAAATGTATAAGTGCCTGTATAAGAACGCGCGGATGTATACGAAGAAGAGAATAAAATAAGTCGCAGCCGTACCGTGGTTCACCACCCCACTCACAAGATCTGCGCGCGCGGAACACCTCGTGGAAAGAGAGGCCCCGGCAACGGTATATAAGTCAGCGCCCGAGCTCCGGGTTTCAGATTCCACTCAATTTCGGAATCGGTTATATGGAGCATAAGCTCTGGTAACCCATCTAAGAGGAAGAGATAGAGTCTCGAAAGCATTGCTCAAGGCCGTCAGCACGAAGGAAGCATAAGCTCATTCTTGCGTGGAACGTCATCGAGAGTATTGGCTCTGCGACCGCACTTTTTGAGAGCATAAAATCAGCAACTTGGCCCGGAGTCAGAGGAGCATTAGCTTGCCGACAGGCACCGTGTGAGCATCAGCTCACCGGACCGTAAACATAAGAGCATTAGCTCACTAATACCCCCGGTGATAGGAGCATTAGCTCAGCCACACTGAAACGTCAGATCACGCCGCGAATAAATAGAAACCCACGTACGTATATAAATATGCAGGTGGACTGTGTAATTCAAAGCATATTCGACATCTTCATGTTTACCTTTATTTCATATTGGATTCTCATTGAAATTCACGAATAACGCCGACATCCCCACCGGATCCTGGCAAACCGACGAGCTGTTGGAGATAAAATAAAAAATTATTCGTTCCAGTAAAACTTCGCCCCAACACATAAATTTAAAGTCGTGGCCAGTCGGAAGAGTGTGCAAGTGTGCGAGGAATGCTTGATAGCGTGTGCATCTGCTTAGAATTCAGTTTTCGGAAGATTCACTATTGAATTTTGTGAAAGTTCAATTGCTTCGAGACATTTTTCTGACAATAATTAATTTTTGAAGGTAGGGTAGTAGCGGTTAGAGATAAGAAAATAATACCCTTACAGAGTATACTCGCCATTTCTTGCAAACGTTTTGTTATGCCTTTAGCAATAGAAAGAGCTGTTGATTTATCCACTAATTTCTACACAAAAATGTCATGGGTCACGAGAAATGAACCTGAAAACATGTATAGAAAAATGTATAAGTGCCTGTATAAGAACGCGCGGATGTATACGAAGAAGAGAATAAAATAAGTCGCAGCCGTACCGTGGTTCACCACCCCACTCACAAGATCTGCGCGCGCGGAACACCTCGTGGAAAGAGAGGCCCCGGCAACGGTATATAAGTCAGCGCCCGAGCTCCGGGTTTCAGATTCCACTCAATTTCGGAATCGGTTATATGGAGCATAAGCTCTGGTAACCCATCTAAGAGGAAGAGATAGAGTCTCGAAAGCATTGCTCAAGGCCGTCAGCACGAAGGAAGCATAAGCTCATTCTTGCGTGGAACGTCATCGAGAGTATTGGCTCTGCGACCGCACTTTTTGAGAGCATAAAATCAGCAACTTGGCCCGGAGTCAGAGGAGCATTAGCTTGCCGACAGGCACCGTGTGAGCATCAGCTCACCGGACCGTAAACATAAGAGCATTAGCTCACTAATACCCCCGGTGATAGGAGCATTAGCTCAGCCACACTGAAACGTCAGATCACGCCGCGAATAAATAGAAACCCACGTACGTATATAAATATGCAGGTGGACTGTGTAATTCAAAGCATATTCGACATCTTCATGTTTACCTTTATTTCATATTGGATTCTCATTGAAATTCACGAATAACGCCGACATCCCCACCGGATCCTGGCAAACCGACGAGCTGTTGGAGATAAAATAAAAAATTATTCGTTCCAGTAAAACTTCGCCCCAACACATAAATTTAAAGTCGTGGCCAGTCGGAAGAGTGTGCAAGTGTGCGAGGAATGCTTGATAGCGTGTGCATCTGCTTAGAATTCAGTTTTCGGAAGATTCACTATTGAATTTTGTGAAAGTTCAATTGCTTCGAGACATTTTTCTGACAATAATTAATTTTTATATATTTGATAATAAAGGTAATTTGATTATGACCACGACATCAGTTGTATTCGTTAACATGTATCAAATGATTACCGGATAGAGATGTCTCATTCAAGATACATATTTAATGGACACTTTTCAGATATAGAGGCTAAGAACATTGTTTGACGATGGTGATAGTAAATCGAAGTATAATAAATACTAATTTCACATGAAATTAGTCGCTCACCTGTTTTTTCCTCTTCATCATTCCTCTCCCTCTAATCTGTTATACAAAATACAACGTTGTTAATCAAAACCGACCGGATCCGTGATCTGGCTTCAGGCAATATTTCGGGGAAAATCAGGATAGATAAACAACACATGTTTAACACAAATTTGATTTATTACAGTGTGGCAAAGTGCCACCTGTATAGGCAGAAGGCCTCAATGGATGTACAAATAATTGCTTAAACTAAACTACAACACCGTTCTCGATTTGATTTATATGTCTAGAATTTGTATGTGTGTTGAGAAAACAGTTTGCTGCAAATTTTCCGGGTAATTAGCCGCGCACCGTTGATAAACAACGTGGCTGGAGAAAACTGAGTCAGTTCTTTGGAGTTGTTTTGTAGCTTTTAATTCGAGAAACCCCGAAAATATTTGCATAGTTGAATCCGCGAGTCCAATGAATATTTTTTACTCTTCAAATGATCAAAACTCACTCGAGAAAACCGTGATTAATTTGGATTACAAATTAGCGCACGCTGCCCGAGTCGAAACCCAAGTGCTCGTTTTAACCCGTTACAGTATTTGCTAGGTTAGATAGGTTCTAAAAAGAATTTCCGTGTATATGCTGCGCATTCAGATTTCGTTCTGTTTTAAGCCTACAGGTCCTACTTATGTCCCCTTTTCCCAACTTGAGGTTTTAAACAGAACATTGAAATACTTGTTAAGCCTCCGTAGTCTACTGGGAGCGAGTTCCTGAAACAGTGATACTTAATATCGCATGCGATAAACTGTGCGAGACGACTCGGGAGCGCCAATGTAATTCCTGACCGGGCGTGGGTATACTCGCTCGATATGGCCATTCGCATGCGATATTTAGCATATTAAAGCCATTGCGCATGCCTGGTACTCTGAAGAGTGTCAACAAAACTGTCAGTAGGAGAGTTTGAGGTTATGTTGGTGTTTTTGTTTGAAAAATTCATTAATATAACAAAATGGACATGGACCAAGAACTTGCTCTCCAGCTTATTCTATAAAATGCGGGCAATTTATTTAAAGACAACGAAGAACGACCACGACTCGATGCTAGGGCCAATCCATTTGACGACTTGACTGACAGGCAATTTATAAAAACATTTCGACTGAACAAATCACAGCAACTCAACTGATAAATATTGCACGACCACATCTAGAAGAACCCAATCGCGTTTCGGCTTTAAATGCAACTACACAAGTAAGTATTAGTTAGTAAAAGAAGTAAAAAGTTGGCACGAAGTAATGAATGTTTTTTGTTTGGAGGTTTTAGCAGCTCTTAGGTTTTATGCTATTGGGAGCTACCAAAACTGTGTTGGTCCCAACAAATTTATGAACATTTGTCATCCATCAGTTTCTAGATGCTTAGAAAACGTGACTAATGTTCTAAATTTGCCAGCGGTTTCCAATAATTGGATCCCTTTCCCCAACAATCTCGTTGAAATGAGAACATTGAGGAATAAGTGAGTCCGACCAAAAGCTCTGTTAGTTATCTATCTTTTATAGTCAGTAGTAGGATAAATATATCTACAGGTTTTGGCAGAAACATCGCTTTCTTGGCGCAATCGGCTGCATTGATTGCACTCACGTTGCAATTTTTCCACATCCACGAGAAGATCCAGTGTTTCTTGAGTATATCTATGTCAACAGGAAAGGATATCACTCCATCAATGTACAATTGGTGAGGGTGAGGAGTCAACGATTTATATTCGTACCAATGTAAATATACATAATCAATTAATTACAGATATGTGATACGGATCTGCGAATTATGGGCGTGAATGCTCGATATCCGGGCAGCACTCATAATTCTTACATTTGGAATAATTGTAACATTCTACTATAATGCAACAAATCCATGCTCGGCGAGAAAGTTTCGGTTTACTAGGTAACTATTGGTTTATTTCCACGTATTATATCAGTCACTACAATATTTTTCGACTTCTCTATCTTCCTAGGTGATTCCGGATACGCGTTAAGACCGTGGATGATGACGCCGATACTTGGCGATGGAAACAACGATTCAAATAGGCGATACAATGCCCGACAAAAGAGCACAAGGTCGCTGATTGAACGTTGCAATGGCGTTCTAAAAATGAGATTTCGGTGTTTGTTGAAACACCGAGTATTACACTATCGACCGGATAAATGCTCGAGATTCATAAATGCATGTACAATGTTACACAACATGTGTATTGACGACAATGTACCCCTTTTTAACGACGACAAAGATGATGACGACGATGCTCAGAACATGGACAATTTTGATTTTGGAATACATGTCAATGGGAATGTCGCTGGAGGCGCAGATGACCGAAATTCCGACTTAACGGCTGGTCGAAGAGCTCGTGATAATGTAATAAGACGATATTTTTCGCGCTAAGTTCATAGAATACGATAATAAAATTAATATTTTGAATCATACTCTGGAATTATATACTGCAATTATATTTTACTGTAATTTTTCAAGGGTTTCTAGTGGATTTGCTTGTGCGCGGAAAAAAAAGAAGATTAATAGATCAATATTGACATAGGAAAAATCATTTTTTGTTTCCATTCTCACATTTTTAACAAAATAAATATTGCTAAATCTCTTATGACATACAAAGATCACTTCGGTATGTAAGGGAGACAAAGAGAAACGTGAGCGAAAAGAGACGGACTGAGTCGGTAGAGGGTAGGGAATCACGTGGGCAAGGAAGGGGTCAGTGGAGGGGTTAAAAGTAAGAGACCCGGGAGCTGGTCAGGGGACGGGCAGTGAGAAAGACAAAGGTGTGGGCGAAGGCCCAAGTCGCATGTATGAAAAGATAAATAAAAAGAAAAAGTATAAATCAAGTCTATCCTGTCACTTAATCCCGATATTCTTCTACAGGTACTAAGAATTAATATCGCAAGTTTTATTCCACATACCTATGGACTAATAAATCTATCAAAAAAACGACTTGTTTATAATGTGCTCACACTTTAGCGAAGCATAGTAATAATACTTTCGACGTTCTTTGCGAATACATAAAATAAATTTATGTATTTAATGATAGAGTACTTTCTCAGACCTGTGACTCTTAAAACATCTACTTTATCACTTTTTTCCATTGATATAAGAGAAAATAAGAATGTATCAAAAAAAAAAATTGTGTGTGTGCAGTCAGTACACACGATAGAAGTGAAACTTCTTGGGTATTGAAATAGAATAATAGGAATATTAATTTTTGTATAATATTGCAAATGTTTAATTTACACTCTACTGTTTTCAACTATTCACTAACAACCAATATATATATCCGTTTAACATATTTTAAGTAAAAATAATTATTTTTCACAGCAAACTTCTCGCCATGAACGCACACAATCATATACCACATTCACTACCTAACTATAGCAGCTGCAAACAGCTGAGTTGAGTCCCCAGACCCCTCGAGATTTTTCAGCTACACCGAAAATACCCGATTGCAGCAAGCCGGCTGATGCCTAGGTTAATCGTAGAAGGGGAATAACAAATACACGCACATACACTGGCAGCTATTGCGAACAGCTGACCAGAGTCCTCGGACGCCTCGGGATTATTCGGCCGCGCCGAAAAGACCCGACGGCTGGGTCGATTTAGACGACCATTTCCGTGGCAGGTAGAGAAGGGGAATGGTTACGCGTAACGCGTCCCATCCAAATGCACCCTCGCCAAAGAAGTTTCACTTCAAAAATCATATAAAAAAATGAACAGTTGGAATAAAAAGAAGTAAAAAATTATAAAATGTAAATGAGCCATAGACAGATGAAGCCGAATTAATACTTCTTCGATCAACTTTCATGGAGTTGCTCGAGGCATGTTTCTATTTTTTCTTTAGCAAGAACGTCTCTTTCTCTAAGCTCCAATTCAACTCGCTTCAGTATTAATTTTTCTTCAAAATAAACTTTGCGAACTTCCTGGGCTTCTTCCGAAATTCGCGCTAACCTCCCAAGCAGTTGTTTGCCGCTGAGCCATGGAAGTCCTTCTCACAGCCTTACTTGTATTATTGTTAGTTACATCAGAATTGTCATCAGCCAGTCCAGCAGATTCTTGGGTGGTCTTTGCAAGTTCTGAGACTGGTGGATCATGACAAATAAACGACTTAGTTTTTTCTGAAGTCATAAGGAAGTTTTCATTTTTATCGCCGGACTCTGTCTCCTCCAAAAATTCAACCTGCGAATAAACAGGGTCGTTCTCGTCCCAAACCTAAAAACATATTTATAACGGTAACACCCAAGAAACGCAACCGATTCTATCAATCTTTAACCACTTACAAAGTTCACCCTAGACTCCTCAACTGTGGAGTGACCATCAACAGCACTAGTCCCAATTATTGACAGGACATTCTGGTCCAGTTCAGTCAATACTTCCGTAGTTGGAGGCCCTCCGCCAGTCTTGTTAGCATAAGCTTTTATTGAAGCACTTTTGGATTTCGCGTTACCTTTTAAATCTTGCCAGCTCTATCATGAAGAATGCCACAGGTTAATTTACAGCGAATTAGACAATTGGACATACACAGAAGTGCAAATGAATCACGTACTTTACGCTATTAATGACACTCTTCCACAGCACCCGGTATTTCATTGAGTTCCGCGGACACCGTTTCCCAAAGTCTGTCTTTGTCTTTTTTTGTATACGGTGCAGAAAACTTCCCACTCTGCAATTCAGGATGTCGTCTCATAAATTCTGTAAAAAAGCGTTAATGCAGTATATCTATTTGTTACTAGAGATTCTATCAATTTTAAAACATTAACAATAAATTGATGAAAACTAGTTAGAAAAATGGTATGAGAGGATAGAAACGAAGCAAAATGTGTGTATTATTTTCGAACTCACCTATAAGACGCTGAACACGTTGTTTATATTATCGGTGCAATGTCATTGGTCGACGGAGTTGAGGAGACGGGGCAACGTCGCACAGTTATCGCACGCGATTATTTCCAACGAACCAATATCGCATGGCGCTCAAGGATTAGCCGCCAATGTCGCTTGCGATATTTTTGATGCGATACTTCTCGCATGCGACAATGTATCGCTACTTTCAAGAATTCGCTCCCTGGACCTCCATAGCCTATATTGCCCGTAAGGGGATATTTTCTCTATTTCTATCTCTAACCGCTATTACCCTACCTTCGTTTAATTATATTATCCGCGAGGATCTCCGACGGGCACCAGCTAATTTTTTGTATCTGCCGGAAATCAGCAAAACCGGTCTATCACTCAAAATTCTGAAAACCTCCAAAACTTCAACCAAAACTTAAATCTAAAATCTTAACTCTAATCCCCACGAATAAATAACTGATACGGAATTTCCTAGCTAGACAGTACCCGGATGTTCGGGTATGGGTCGTGGTAATTTTTTCCTGGCTCCAAGCCAAGTATAATTTAAACTAAATCATCAAACTAACCAACTAATAGACTCGAAAT
>MVJL01003268.1:0-77552 GCA_002156465.1 Macrocentrus cingulum | reverse complement strand
CTACTGTGGGCGATACCCCAAATTGTGGGTACCTTTTCGAGGCGTCCACACTAGAGCGTACTGGTCTCCACAACCAAAAAAGCGCCAATATAGGCGCCCACAGCCTTTGGGTGACTATTTTCGCGTCTTTTTCGTTGTGGAGACCACATCGCTCTAGTGTGGACGCCTGAATATTTTTACTCGGGGTATATATATTTTTATGTGCGCATTGTTAGATGTATATACGTATATGTGCATAATGAAAGTGAGAGGGCCGAAAGCGTTACAGAGCGACGTATCATCCGCGTTTGCCTTTCTGGATGGAATTGGATCCGTTCGGCCGAAGGTGAAATTTATGTGCATCAATTTTGGCGCTCCCGTGCGAGCGACGGCCCCACCAGGACGTAGTCGGGAGGAGGGAGAGGGAGAGGGGCTGCGAGAGTAAGGGAGAGAGCTAGTGTATGGTAAAAAAAATTCCAAGAGCATAATTTTAAAGCCCGGGCACACGATTTTTTTAAACTCTTTTTTCACTCCGTCATTTTCGACGATATCCAATCGCAATACCGGTGCCTCTATGCCGCCATCGATAGACTTTTTTCCAAAGCGATGCAAATATTGAATGCTTTTTTTCTAATTCAAGAATTCAATCAACGAGACGTTTTTTTATTATACACACACATGGCTATATGTATATATTATATGCATCATACATATTTGCCAAACACTTTAATATCAAAATACCTATATAGATTGTTTTAACGCAAAACAAAATGAGCACGAGAACCTAGCTTATCAGTTTATTATAGTGTTCATTTACATCGATAATTTCGATCATGAAATTCAGCATTTAAAAATAATATATACAAAATGAGCACGAGAACCTAGCTTATCAGTTTATTATAGTGTTCATTTACATCGATAATTTCGATCATGAAATTCAGCATTTAAAAATAATATAACTAATAAAGTAGTCATCAAAACTTTTCCAACACATTGCTGGCCACTGCAGTTTAAAATACTTTCTGATAAGCACAAGATCAGATAGCCGTTATTATAACTAATAAAGTAGTCATCAAAACTTTTCCAACACATTGCTGGCCACTGCAGTTTAAAATACTTTCTGATAAGCACAAGATCAGATAGCCGTTAGACAACGCGAGTGACTCCTGGTAAGTAAGGCCAGCTTTACGCTGGTCAGACGATTATTTGAGCCAATTAGATTATTAAGTTAAATAGGTAGAGAACGGGAAAAGACGCAGAGAAAAAATCACGAAGCGATTAATAAATTTGCTGCAAAATCGACACTTTTTCAAATCTATATGATAATAACACATTAGGCTCTGAAGGAAACGTCATTGTCTGCTTTACAATTTTGACGTTTTTTTTTTTTTGTAGGTGATAGACTATGAACTTTGAGCACTCAAAAGCTAATAAGGTGAATAGATTATTAGTTAATCAAATTTCACTTGTTTCTATGGGTATGACTAAAAATTTTTAGTCGCAGACTTGTCGCGAGAAGACTTGACAACGCTGCATATAACAATTGTCGAAGCTATATTATACAGATATATGTGCCACACGCGCAACACGAATATATAGGGGAGGAAGGGGCAAAATGGGATACTTGAGATAATGATGATTTTTTAACAACCACAAATGTACACTCGTTGAACAATGAGGTCATGGATTCTTCGCAATTCTAGTAAATATATTTTTATAAAAGTGCACCCGAGGCTGGCGACGAGCTCTTCGAGCAAAACCGTACAAATAATTGACTTTTAAATTGATTAACGGCTGTCAAATTATAAATTGAATTTGACTTCCGACCTCGTCGAAAGAGGAATAAATTCGAATTATTTTTGTTTTCCTTCTATATGCGTATAAAAAAGATATACTTACTTGCTTCTATATACGGATTCAGTGATCACACAACGACCATATATATAGAATATACATTTTTTGACGAATCAATAATGAAAGCCCGCAGGCTGGAAAACTGCATGCGATATGTGTGTACGCCTGAAGTTATCACCTTATGAAAATGAAGCAGCAAAAATAGGTAAAATGTTATGTGACAAGTATGACAGGGTGATTACAACGGCAACCCACACATCAGTTATTGAGCAACCGATTCTTGAAAAATTCAGCTGACTCATTAACCCAGATTCTGGGATAGATATCCAACTAATCCAAATTGATAGCACGTTCTTCGTACTAAACAGGCAACAAGAAAAATTATAATAAGTGAGTATATGGATAATTTATGTCAATAATAAAATTTGGATTGTACAAGCATGTTTTTTTGAAGTTTTTTTATTAAGGGTTTTCGAGAAGATCTTCAATTGACACATTTATTAATAAACAATCTAGAAACTAAACTCGATGAATTTATTCAAGGAAGATTACAGTTCTCCGTATATAATGGCGTGACTTCGATTGTGAGGAAGGGTGCCTGACGCCGGACACTTTACTCGTCGTTGGGAGATCATTATGCGCTTCCGTTACCATGACCACCAACCCCCTGTTCATGTCTGTATTGTGTATGTATGTGGCACCATGTATAAAAGGACTTGGGGAAAATGGTTAGCCGAGTATCACATTTGACTCTATAACCTACTGCACTCCGATTATTATATGATGTTTATATATAACAAATCCACTCTTGGTCGCGCAATAAGATATACTTGCAGGATTGGGATTATCAAAAGAGAAACACTCAATAAAAATCTCAGCGTTTTCATTTCGCCACGACCGACGACTTCTTCGGATATCATGTCGAGAGTTTTCAGCTCCACAGGTGTTTGACATGGGGAGCAGTGCGGAGACGGAGGCAGAGGAATTCTTTGCCCCACCAACCCCTCTGCCCGCAGCGACCACGGCCACCGCCAGCAGCTCTTTTCCACCGTAGAAATTCCCGGTAGTTTTACTTTATCACATTCTTCGATTAAAATTCAGCAGATTTTTCCACCTTTTGTTTTCTATCAATAAAATTAGTTTTTTTTATTAACCTAAAAACAATTTATCTCATTTTAACTGTCAATTGAAAATCTTGAAATAAATTTATATGAAACTAATTTAAAATGAGTTACATCCATTTGGTATAAGATATATTGAACAATGAATTATATTTTTTATTAATAATATTAAATATTTTTAAAAACTAAAATTTTAAAATTGCAAACCAATAATTTTGTTACTGCCCGGCATAAAAAAAAATTATTTTATCATCACAGTGTACATAATTTTTTTTATTTTTTTTGATTCGGTTATTAATTATAAATTCAGAGCACTAAAATTTTTTTACCTTCGTGAGATAAAAAAATACTATTGGATTTTTTTTACGAGGGGAAAATATATATATATGTAAATCTGCAGAAAAAAAAATATTATTCGTCGAATGGATTTTAAAATAAATGAAGGATTGTGAGTTTTGACCATTTATATTTGAGTGGATGAAAAAAGTCAAGTGAGAAATGCAACAATATGATTGTGTGTTATTGTATTATTGTCACAGGTATTTTGTACTCTAAGTTTAGCTGATGCACAAAAGTTTTAAGCTGGTATATACATTCAGTCGATTGCCGGCGTTCACGACTATACCGGGCGACGAATATAAAAAAGGGAAAAAAAAACGGAGAAAAACCAGAGGGGAAATGCGCCCGGACCAATCTGTATGCCTCTCTATCGATGCTTTGTATATGCAATAGTAGTGTGTGCGGCGAAAAAAAAAATGAGAGGCAGAATGGGACGCGTATACAGATACACATTCGGGAATATCGTGCGAGGTCTACAAATCGATAAAAACGCATCCCAGGCGTCAGGCAGAATATGGGGAAAAAAAGTTGGAGTGGGGTTAATGTGCTGATCATGTCGCGACGCTGCAATGTGACAATCCTCGGCCATAAATCACAGTCAAAAAAAAAAAATTAAAAACCCATTTTCCACATTACGAAAATTTCCACCTGCGTAAAATTGTACTTTAATAATTCATCTTCCATTTCAATCACGTAATAAACATGGTATAGTATTAAAAAACAACATTTTTATCTATCAAAAATCTAAAAACTTTAATGCAAACAATCCTCAGCCTTTAATTCAATGGCAAAATTATTTTATACATAAATATATACACCGAATTTTTTGTCATTACAACGCGGCTAGGAAATGATAATTGTGATTCGTTATATATCACTGTTTCATCACAGAATTACAGGATGAATAAAATTAATTATCGTAATCAGTGGATTGAATATTGATAAAAGTTAATAAATATGTTACGAATAAAAGCCAGTTTCGTTGATCAACTTGAGACTAAGGTGAAAATATAGTTATTTGAATTTTTGTACTGTGTTCAGCGCGTTTAACTGCGTTTTCAACCCTTCGGCATGCCTTCAAGCTCTTTAGAAGCTTACGTCCTATATTTTGCGTCACTTCTTCCGATATTTCGCAATTTTTTTTTATACAAAATTCTGTTTCTACTTCTGAGATTCACTGTTTCAAATCGTTTAAAAATGATCGTAAACTATTGTTTTTTTTCGGTAAAAACTAAGGAACAATGCATGATATTTCTATTACCGTATTCATTGAGGGGTGCTGAGGCTACTATATCCATCATAAAAAAAGAAATCGCACAAATTTTTTAATTACAACTATCACTTAATTTTCCTTCATCGACAATGAATAAGAAAAAAAAGATTTTTCAACTTTTAAAACTCAAACAACACCCTCTTTTTTCGGCAGTGTATATAAATGCACTTAAGGGTGGCAATTTCGTGGTACTTCCGAAAAATTATCCTAAAAGAGGGGAAGAGGGATTTCCGATGTAATGTTATATTTCTATATCCCCGCCACAGGGGAATGTATATAGTGAAGGCCGCCCTCTCACCATCGGCGTCTCATCCCCTTCCCGCTCGTGGGTGGCACGTCGCTCACTACGTCATCTGTCCTCTCGACCAATCGACGTGCAGAGCGCATTTTTTCCCCGCATTGGTAAAAAAAATGCTAGAATAAAAAACATAATAAAAAAAGAAGAAGCACGAGAGTGAGAAAGAGTGAGTGTGAGTGAGTAAGTGAGCGAGTGAGTGAGTGAGGCAAGCCCTGGCATTACCCCCGTGTGCCGCTGGACCAATCGCCATACGTAAAGAGGCATTTTTTATGGGTGCTGCTCGCGCGTCCGCCCGGTCGGTTTATGTGATAAAAATTGACCTAAGTTTTTTTTTTATTCCGCGCTCGACTATAACTGCCTAACATTAAAAAAGATGGGCTGTGTACGAGAGGGTGGATGGAGGATGCACATACAAAACAATACACACGTATAAACATTGCATGCGCGACGAGAAAGACAGTGGGGATGGGCGAAAAATAATGTGCATAAAATGTAGCGTATTTATCATGGAGATAAAATGATGTGCTCGACTTTCAGGCACACATGTATATATATTCTAGCTATCTAACTATATAGACTCTCATACATACATCTAGCCACTTCTGATTGAATCCTCAAATTTAATGAAAATTTTTTTACAAAATGCAAGCTTTTCTTCTTCATTACATCCAAAAACGGTTTAAAAACGGTTTAAAAAAGCATAAAACCAAATTTTTGGCCGTAGCCATTTTTTTTTGAGAATTTTCTTATGCCAATATATTTGATAAACTTATTTAAAAAACTCAAATGCAGAAGAATCGCCGAAAATAGCACTTGCTAGCGCGTAGGTACTATGCGTCTTTCTTACTGGCTGATGAACACTAAAAGTGCACTGAGCAAGAGTCGATCGCACTCCCATGCTCTGCATATACGGGATTTACAACAGTTATTCGAATCTCTCGTACATAGAATTTGTCATAAGTTTGTGCTAGACATACTGAATAAATGATTAAATTTTCACAATACGATTAACTTCTGTGCAGAAAAATTATCAAACACATGTTAGGTATACCTGTATCCAACCCCTTCAAAATCAATCAATCAATCAATCAATCAGTCAGTGTCAACCGATATGCTTATGGAAGAAATTGAAAATATAATAAGTGTGCATGAGGAACTACATTCGATCTCATGCCAACTTATAGCGCGATCGTTAGATTGTCTCACTGTCAACGTCATGTGCATCAAGGTGTAACTGTCGATCGCATGAATTAAATTTTTATGCATCGAGCTGGAGGCGGAATTCTCTAAAAGACGTGTGTCCCAAAATCCGCAGTTATTTTCTATTAAATTTGTTTAATCAACGATTTTTAAACGTTGCAGCGATTGATTATAGATACTTCTAAGTGATATATGTATGATTTTTGTCAGACACATTTTCTCAAAGCGTAGGTCATTGCTGAATGAATTGCAAAAGTGATTTGATCTTCATACTCTTATATTCTCACTCATCTAGAACCAGTAGTTTGATGATCTTTTTGCATGATAACATAAGCATTGTTGTATATATATAGTGATTCTCATTTCAACGTAGTTATAATGCTGTGGAACAAATTTTTCATTCGTTTTCGCACATACCCTATTCAGCCCTTATATTCCATTTTTCCATAGTTTTCCTGTGTATATGTTGTTTTATAATTTTTAAGAAATCTTCTAATTTTTTATGGTGATATGGATTTGGGACTGAAGACATCACATTTCTCGTAAAATCGAATGGATATACCATACACGTGAATATTACATTTACATCATACCCTTAAAATATTCCGCATTCAAATCTATTAAAATATATATGTATCCGTATAGTTTGGGAAGGGTATATATGTATATGTGAAGATATAGCAGCCTGTGTATTTCACCACCCAGAATGGCGGTAAAATTTAAGACAGTAGAATGTCCGGGTGATGCTTTGAAAATTGCCACTAGAATTATAAACCCTTTCTCTCTCTCCCGTTCTCAACGCTGGCTAAAGAGGAAATTGGCATGAATGTACACTAGCGCGGGTTGTGACTGGGTGTATAGACCCCTATTTTGCTGACATGCGTTACTTTCCCTTCCGGCGCGACTTCCAAGTCATCTTCGATTCCCCTCCAATTCACTGAAATTCACTTATGTACCCTGAGCATGTATAAGCTATTGAAAATCTAAAAGAGCCGAAGACCACATCTATTCCTCATTCCAAATATATATGTATATCCTGACTATATATTTTTCTGGTTACTTGCCCATTGTCCGAAGGCCTTGTTTCTATGAGGGTCGCGTCTTCGTTACAGAAATAAACAATATCTTTTATAAGGAAGAGGGCGGGTACATTTTCCTCTCTTTTTATATATAGTAATCCTATCAGAAGCCAATCACATCCGATGGTTGGAGGGTTGTATATGTACATGCAAAAATTGTCTCTAGCCTTGTACAAATTGGTCTCTCTCAAAATTTTGTTCCATTATAAAATTGTTTAAGTTTCCTCTTTTTGTGATCAAAAGACAAATCTATTGTACAGATTGGATCATGTGAAATCCTCGAATTACACGTTATATAGTGAAGTCAACTGCTGCATCAAATCGTTAAAAAAAAAACACTTATCCACTTTCTACAAAAATTTTGGGAACCATTCTCCCACGCAGAAAATTCAGTTAAATTGTCCTATCTTTTTCCTAAACACATATATACAATATGAACATTCTGCTATATAGCAGAAGTCGTGTGTAACTGTCAGCCATGTGCGTCATAAATAAATCCAGCGCATTATTATCTCCCAAGCGTAGAAAAGGTGGCATATAACACAAGTATTGGGGCCAAAAAACGCTCTTTTCATTTCCGCATGTACTTTTTTGTCATTTTATTCACTTTTTTACGTTTTTTAAAGCTATCTGCCGAAATTTACGAGCTTTATAAACACACAAATTTAAAGATAATTTTCAAGGAAGGTATTTATTTTCACTCCATGAAACCTGCTTTTGATTAAAGTCCGTATCAACGGTGTAAACAAGTATGTAGATACATAAAACGCAAGAAATAGTGTATTTTCCACCTATGGGAATAGGGTTTACCGGTCACTATATTCCTGAAAAAAATCCCGTAACGCGTACACTTATAGGCCGAAAAATAATTCAAATCGCTATTTAAAAATTCTGCCATCATATTCGACGATCCACAGCGTGTGGATTAGTTGGATATCTTAATAGTATAGATCATAGTCATTTTTTGCAGATTTTTTCATAGGAAAAAAACCGACTGAGATGAGGTTCAAATCGTTTTCTCAAGTATTTTCAATTTAAACGTTTCTTTTGGAAACAAAAATCATCGATGTATTTTTCTAAATAAGAAGAACTACTGTTATCTCAGCCATGGAAAAGTCTGCTAGGTATATAATATGTATAGTGTACGCAAAAAAAAAAACGCCATCGAGAATAATAACAGGAGTGGCACCATAATATGGATCTCCGTTTGAAATAAGCCCCTTCTTAACTTGTACCTAGTTTGTTGCTTTTGAATATTCAACGTGAAAAATTTTTTTTTATTAGCTCAGCCACCTACCAACCTTCCCCAACCTCCGCAAGCCTTCGCCGCCACCGTCGACTGGGACATCTTTATTCATTGCCTTTCCAAAGATATAATTGAGTAATTATTTATAATATATCTCGAATATGCATGCTTCACTTCTCTGACTGAATAAATTACTACTTACTACTCACCCACGACGATGTAAACGGTCCCTGCCGCGGTAGGTATATAAGAGTTTTCATTTCCAGCTTTCAACTCGACCAGTGACTCTCAATAAAAAAACAATCGTGTATCAAACTTTTTCTGCTCTCAAAAAGTAAATTTACAGTGATAAGTACAATTGCTGGATGAATGTGAGTTACAATTAAGACTAGAATTGTAAATCTACCTTTCAAAAATATTAATTCGACAGTTGAAGCGCGGCTTTACAGGGAAAACTGTTTTTTTTTTAGATCTCAATGTGACAAGCTTCATCAACAATGCACACTCGTCTCATAAACTTTTACTGCTGTCAAGTATACGATGTGTATTTTTTTATGTTTTGAAATTTGTTCAATTAGAGACATTCACAATTGCATTCACGACTTGTATGAATTATTTTCGTGCAATAATATTTTTAAAAAGTTAAAAAAAAATCTAGATAGATAAATAAATAAGTACCTATAACGAAATGAGTGGGTTTCTTTAAAAACTTTGTCATTACTTTCAGGAAGCATCGGGTAATAGCCTGTAGGAGTGAAGATAATCTCGAAGAATATGTTATCTTTCGAGGTAGACAAACAGTGCCAAGTTTTTGGTTTCGCCGGTATGTTCTCTTAGAGCTGGCGGACAGCCATAATCTGGAATGAGGCTGCACTAGAGCAGAGACGATACTTCGAGGATGAGGGGGTTAACTTATAATAACACAAGTTGTCCGAGAGAGAGTTCGCTGGACTGGTCAGCCAGTTCTGAGGGATGGGTCGTCGCCAAGTGTTCAATGACGCCAACACAGTGTCAACCATAGCGTTAGTACATATAGGTCTCATGGTTATAGATAATTTTCCTTCTCCAGACCTCAAGTTGCCACGACTCGATAAACTGACGAGTTTCAGCTAACTCGATGTCTACGAATTTTCAAGAGCTGTGGAAACAGTTTCACTCAACATCTTCGATCAGCATGTAAATATTTTATCTACACAAAAAACATTAAAACTAAAAGTAAAAACATATTCAAGTTTGCGAATTTAACAAACAAAAGCAATATTTATCTACTAATATTTTGCATCTATTCCTATAATGTAAATATAAACAAATTAAATCGAAATAAATTGAAATACATACAAGTAGGAGAATGCCGGTCAAAATGGAATATTTGGTGGAACGAGTAAAAATTTTATTGAAATAATGTTATCTGAGTTTTCCACTGAAGGCGATACACTTATGGGCAGTTGCTTGAGTAAATGCAAAGTAAAGAAGAGAATAGAAAGAGAGCTGCACAGTTTTACGACAACTGAAAATCGCAGCGACAAGGGATATAAAGCAAGCGTGCCGCATATAACTTACAATCAGCCTCTGTCATGGCTGACTGAGAGATGTGTACCTCGAATTCGTTTAAGCAGCCTTGCTTTTGGTTTATTCACTCTGATTGAAATTCAAATTTAGACTTTATCGAGTTGTTAACTGACATTCGACGTCCAATTTCGTATTAAATAAGTCTTAAATAAAAGTAAACAGAAATTAATTGGCGTAATAAAAAATACGGGGTGAAGGGTATACTACACTTAAAACTTGTGCGTGATTTATTTCAGATTGAGCATTGTAAAATCACTGATACTGCTTGATTGAATGGGTAAAACCGGGAGAGAAAAAAAATAAAGCTCCATATAAAATATCGATAATTTGATTCGAGACATTCGTGCACATTGCTAAGAAATTAAAAGAAGTATATGTATATAATGGTTAATCAATTTTCTACCGTACGTTTCGCATCATTATTTTGCCAATGCTACGATTTACTAATGCCTATAAAAACTCAACTATTTTAATTTTTCTTATTTATCTCTCGACGCAAGTATATAAAACACAGTTCACCCGCCTTGAAGTGAACTTTTCTCCGGTATTTCTATAAGTACTTCTTTATTTGATAACTACTTTTGTCGGATATAATAATAACAACATTGATACATATTTCTTTTAATGAAAATTGATTTTTCATGAGAAAAAATAAAAACGTCCCGAGCACATACCGAGCGTGTCTCAATTCCGCAGTGCAATGTCGCAGTGTGTCTTGAGAGGATCCTTGATGCGTCCAAAAAAAAAAAATAATAGTGATGGCAAAAATAATTATTTTCAATACATTTTCCATTTAAAATAATTGTAGTAAATTGCGGTAAATTTTGAATCAACAAATATTAGATAAATGTTTACAGTTAAATTCTCTTCACATAATTTGATTTTATTTTAATAATTTTGTTTATACATAACATGAGAAAGTACAATATCCAACTAATATACAATGAGAATTTGCGATATTGGTGTGTGTGAATAGTGACAATCGTAAAGTATCATCCGGGAACAATTAACTGGCATGCAGTGCACCTCATGCGAAGCTACACGAAGATATTCTCAAATGAAAGAGTTGGGAGGCAGTGAAACATTTAGTCGCCAACAATTTGCCCCCTGGCGAGCATCTCGTTAAGTGACAATCAGAGGCGGTGTATTGAAATATTATTCAACTTTTGCTATTTTTCTTTCTTCAGCCATCAGACGTATGTAGGAAGAAAAATATTTAACACAGCCAGTCGACAGCGAGGAAGGTTATAATATCGTATATCGATCAATATATGTTGTTTAATTAGTCGCATTATAATTGAAAGCAGTAGAAAAAAAAGTTCGCTTTTTTTCTCCAATGTGGACATTTTTTTTGCGGGTTTCACTGGCTGGACGTCAATCAGAGTCACCCCTACGCAAGCCCTTGGGTGATGTCTGAAGAGTCACGTTATTATTATCCGTTATTTCGAATACATTATGAGCGGGCGTATAATGAAGTAGCGACGAAGCC
The DNA here is from genome assembly GCA_002156465.1 of Macrocentrus cingulum. Classification (NCBI taxonomy): domain Eukaryota; kingdom Metazoa; phylum Arthropoda; class Insecta; order Hymenoptera; family Braconidae; genus Macrocentrus; species Macrocentrus cingulum. Next base: position 66,105 of record MVJL01003268.1, on the reverse strand, counting down.
TGAGCGCCCGATCGCGCTTCTGATGCAAGATTTTTTATTTCACCCTATAGGACCGGTCTTCCGCCATACACAGCCTTATAAATGATTTCTCAGCTCTGTGATAAATAAGCTATTGGCTACTATAGATGCGGATAAATGAATTTACTTTATATACCGGAAAATTTGTGTGATGTATGCGTCGAAGAAAAAGTATTTATTTTTTTTTACTCTCTCCATAAATCCAAATATTTCATTTTTTGAATATGATAATTATTGGAAATTTTTTGTTTGTCCATTAAACATTTTATAATTCATACATCCTGATGCATGAATTGATTAATATTGTAATGAACATGTTTACTCTTAGGCGATGTATTTGCTTGCATGATGATGTGATGATTTTTACGGTTTAGATGCGCACTAACGAGTGAGAGTTGCTGTCAACCCCTTCGTCTTATATGTGGCGATAATTCTTCATTATCTATAACGTTTCATGTATATACTCGTACAAGAATGATGCCGGCAAAGCTTTAAAGACTGAAAATAATTTCATTTTTTTTTTTATTTTTGTTTTTATCTTAAACGATACCAGCCGTAATAATCAGAGCGAATTTTATTTGCCTGAATTTTTTTGCCACATAATACATTTGACATTTATGATCGGCAATCTGCTGCATTTACAAATAAGTATCTAATTCGTATTCATCGCGATAAACATGGATCAACAGTAGCCAAATAAGAAAAGAGAAATCCCCAAAAAACTTGGCGAAAATGATGTAATTTCTTTTTAGTCAATATAACCAAAAAAAAAATATTTATAACAATTAATTTCATTTTATTGCACGAGATGGCACAGACCCGCGATTATTTTTCATCAGCGCGGATGTACCTATATGTCGGGTAATAAAATTTGAAAAAAAAACACGTTAAATAAATCGTCGCACGTCGAGTAAATTCCAAAGACCAAGTTTGGCGTCATTAAGGGCACAATTAAAAATGGTCTTGTAATAAAATCGCGCATTAACGTAACGAATGTCTCGACTCGTTGGTCATACTCATTTCTACTTCGCTCCCGTATCCCGCCCGAAAGTCATTGTATTTATTGTAACCGCAAATGGGAACCAGTCCAACTCCAAATGCGTCAATGTTGGACTGCCGACGGGCTTCGAATGTTGCGAATAATCCCTTGGTTTTGTGACGCATAATTAGCATGTATATTGGGTTTTTCCGTGCTAACTTTGCTTGTAGAGTCAAAGAATCCAACGCGTAAATAGACATATATGACAGAGCTATTTTTCCAAAATTATGTTCCCTTTCACTTGGATCTTAACCTTGTCTTATTCCCTTCGATTCGATCGAGAAACGGACATAACCACAATTCTATATGTTCAACATGTGACAAATGTTAATAATAACAGCCTCCTGTGTGGCTATCATATAGAAGCTGAGTCGCGGTCTTTTGGAGATCGGCGCACACCATACAAACACGCATTAGGAACAGTATTTTAACGGTACTTTTAATTTCACCATGATCGTAAACATTTCGACGCTCACGCCGCGCTGGAGGCAAGAAACAGGCGGAACAGACAACCCAAGTGTGTATTTGCATATTTTAATGAGGCACACTACACAACAGTGTGTTCAACAGAGTGAGTGAGAGAAAAGAGATACTTTGAGATGAATTTAAAAGTAGACAAAAACGTTAATGCACTGCGTAATAATCCCATAGACATTTAATTCCATTATCAAAGCAACTTCAAACTGAAAACAAAGTCCCCGAAAACAGAAAGAGTAAACAATTAAATCCGGTAATTCAAGCTATAGATATAAATTCTATATGTGATAAAAATAATTATGACCTTATTGCTATTTATTGCTACGTATAGTTTAATTTTTGTATAAACATTAAAGAAGCGGAAGCCGCGAGGTGTAAAATGGCAAAATCCTCATTCCTTTAGTTGCGCATTGCCGCTACGGCATGACCATAGGACGTTAATTATAATTAGTAGTGGGGAGATTAGTAATTAACACTTGAGGGTGATCGGCGGTGTAGGATATCCGCGCGCACCTTTCTCAGTGTGCTCCATTCGCGATTATAATGTGGGTGTAACACGTATATATATTCTCAGCGTGCAATTCTCCGTTTATATATGTGGATAATGTGGCATGGGATAGAATAACGCATAGAGTGAGAGCAGAGGCCAGGTAGCACGATCGAGAAGGCCACGCTGAGGCAGCAAGTCACTCCGATTTATAACCCAGATAATAATTGCGGACCGAACTTAATATTCATGAGCCAATCGAATTTGCGATTTCGTGCGACAGAGAAATTCACATTAGGAAGAAAAAAAATATATATATACCATTTACAATTTAATATTCCAACAGAACTTCCTTTTATCACTTCTTTTATTATTTATAGCAGGTAGCTCTGTGGTAAGAGCGCTTGACGCGTTATACCAAAAAATTCCGGGTTCGACTTCCGGTCTGTTATCACTTCTTTTATTATTTATAGCAGGTAGCTCTGTGGTAAGAGCGCTTGACGCGTTATACCAAAAAATTCCGGGTTCGACTTCCGGTCTGTAAACATTGGTTCCAGAAGTTCTGTATAGGATGTGGAATTTCTGTATTGCTCATGTTGACAAAGTTTTCACGTATGTGTAAAAAGTAATAATACATTGTAAACATTGGTTCCAGAAGTTCTGTATAGGATGTGGAATTTCTGTATTGCTCATGTTGACAAAGTTTTCACGTATGTGTAAAAAGTAATAATACATTTCACACATGTTCTAATACTTATATCATAAATTTTTTTTGCTTATAAAAAATGCATAAAAAACATTAATATATGTAATAATATTTATCTTAAATGTTATAGAGGTTATGTTTATTATTTGTACTGCACGCATGCGTCTTTACGCGCAGAATTTTCAAACTTTTTGCTATTATGGTGTAATATACCTATAGTATTCTTAACAATAAATTTTATTTCTATTTTTTGCAGAAAGACTAGGGGACAAATGCAGACAAATGAGTTAAAAAACGCGGCCACGTTCTCTACGATTGGACATTGTCGAAAGTTAATCAATGCCATGAGTCACAACTGCGAATTCGGGTGCTCGCGTTTTACCGAGCACCGTTTCGTCAATTTTTTAAAATTAAATCACTATCTGTCCTTGTTAAATGAATTTGCCGGGTAACCCTCTATCGCATTCAGTCACCTCCCCGCTTTCGCGTGTCCCGACCACTTCGTCTCTCTTACCCCGCGACGCTTTGCGTGCTGCAGTGCCTAATGACAGACAGTTGCCGGGCGAAAAAAGTGTGTAAATCTGTGAGTGTCCCGGCTATATATAAGTGCTCTGCCATACCATCAGTGACCAAAAACGCGTCACGCCATTCTACTAAAGCGCGTTGGCAAGTTGGAATAAAAATAATGGCTAAAAATTCGCTCGCAACATCCCGCGGCCCCTCTTCAGCCGGCCACCTTCTCGATGGAGGTCCAAACATCCTTTGTCCAACAGTTTTTATAATTATTTGTCCACATATTTTTCTGCCAAATGTTTATATATCCGTAAATCTGCAAGTTTTAATTTTATTTTAATTTAGTATAGAGAATATATCCAATCACATACTTTTATTGCAACCCACAAAATCAAGACTCATGAATAAACAATTTTTAATACATGAAAATTTATTATTATTGTTAGTGCCATATATAATCCATTGAAATCACCAAAATCATATACACATATTAATTATATATCAATTACATACTCTCTAGAATAAAACTGCTATTTTTTTTTAATGCTTTTTATTAATTTTGGTGTTTTTATTTAAAAAAATATTCAAATATTATTAATTACGGAGACAAATCATCAAATGAAATTTCATAAATCGTTTTACGCGCAAGGGTATATTATTAATTTAAGCAATTTTATAAATTTTGTTTTTTATATAATGTGGCAATTGCCTTTAACATTTATGTACATATTGAATATTTACACTATTTATTTCAACGCTATATTTATTTATTATTTAAGTCAAACAATGTGCATGCTTTGGGGGGGTTGTTTCAATTATTGAACATTGAAATCGACAAATGATAATGATTATAATTACGAAATGTTCTACGATTTTTATAGATATCGTAGGACACTTGCAATATTATTTTTAGATATACTTAAGTAATATAAAAAAGTCTATGCACACTAGATACTTAATCATGTTTACATCGAAACAAGAGCCTGGAAATTACTCTGGACTCGCCTCTGATAGCCCATTATGTCCAGAGATAACGAAGTTTGGTTAAAATCTATTTTCTAAATATGATTAAATGTCGAAGCTGATGGACATGCCCTTATATACGCTCATTAAGCTAAATCATTAATGGGAAATTTTCATGAAATTCTGGAGTAAGCTAATTTACCGTATCATAATTAATCAGAAAGTCAAGTTTTTCCAATATCCCGAAACATGAATCTTGTCCCGTTAAGAAATTGTCATGTTTCTACATCCTAATCATTTAAGTATAAATTAATCTACATATAAATGCAATACAACAGAAAATATTTTTCGTACTGGAAAAATGTATTTATGAAAGGAGCTGAGAAATGATTTTTCGATCATGAATACAGTGACAACGAATGATTATATATTGAATAGTTTATAAGTAAAATTAATGTAAGAGCATCAAAAGCTGATTAAGGATTGCATAATGAATGCATGATATTTGAGTATATTAAAAGTATATAGACCGAAAGGTGCGGCATTGAAGACGAGAAAAGGGGGGATCTCGGGCGCAAGGGGGCATGATAATGGTGGGGGTAGGTTCGCGGATGATTAAACCTCCCCGAGACGGTAATTTTTCATGTCCGATCATAAATTACCGAGGGAGAGAATGTTCTCCTTGTCTACTTGCCTCTGCATGCGATCTTGGGGCCTTAGTGCGTTCGAGTTACGAGAAAAATTCAGTCCAGTATTATAATTAGCTATGTTAATTATGCATTAATTTATTATCTTGCCAAGCGACGTTTTAATTATAATCCTGGCCGCGGGGGCAGCTTCAAAAGCAGTTTTGCGCTACTTTATACTGCCTTATCAAAACTCTTCCAACTCAAATATATATATTATTATGTAATAATTTTTAAGAATAATTTTTATAGGCTTGAAAAATTTTTTTTAACGAAAAATCCCGTTTATTTTCGTGCTCGAACACTGTCATTTTAGATTTAATATATTATTCATTCGTGGGGGGTTTTTTTTTTAGAAATATCTAATTCATTTTAAAAATTGTCCAATTACACAAAGTGCAGTTATTGCTATATAAAGACATTTGAACTGGAATATAGATGGTGAAATGGGATTGCGCATATTAGTATATACATAAGTATATTTCTGTAAATGAAAATTGATTTTGACGTGTTGCCATTAATACCATTTTCGGGTATACAAGTATGCAAGCTTTTGTGACATTAATTGTTTAATGAATGCAAGAATGCACATAGAGGCCAGGCTGGCCGTATATATATATGTATGTATATATATTTGAGTGGTGATATTACCTTCAGTCAAATATACTCCAGCTATTTTGCAGATATATGTGAATTTGTCATATTAGGAGCAAGTCACACAATGTGACGGCTGTTACGTTAAAAGCACTTCAATGTTTTACTAATGTATTTTAATCATGTAACATTACTATCGGATGATATTTAAACTTGAATTATTATATTCAAAAACGAGGAATGTTCCAAAACAAAAAGGTATAAAAGATATGAAAAATTGTGATTTCATTTAATGAAAATACGCCAATAAAAAAATGAACATTATTATATATACGGTAAGTTATTTTAGACAAACACAAAACTGTAAAAAAAAAAATCAAAATTGCAGAAAGGAACAGTCCAATTTCAATTGCAAGGCAACAAAGGAGTGAAGTAGTGGAAACGAAGACGTTGCTCGAGTTAATAACAATTTGAGTTGAGCTGAAAGGCAATACTAATGCTCAATTTGCAATTCTTTTTGCGTCGAGATAGCCGCGCTAACAGAGACAGAGGATGGAAAAGAACTGTCGTACAGATTTCTTACCAACTAACACCAGGTAACGACGTCTCTTGATTACAAATTGCTTATTACAGCTACTCTGGCGATATTTGGTAGGACCTGTAATTTTCGATGCATAATTTATAGTCAATTTAATGAGCTAAAAAGACCGTAAAAAGGACTACAAATAAAAAATGTCAGTATTATTTTTAATTATCCATAGACGATTTGAATCGAGGGAGAATGAAAGTAGGCTCCTGATACGCTTCCCTCTTTCGATGCCTGTATACACTCCACTCATTACCCTCCTTCCTCACTCTCCAATCATCCTGTCATTCTCAAAGATTCCTGAGATTCATGGCCAAGGGCACTTTGCACACGATCGATTTCATGGGGATTAACTTAACCACGATTTACTCCGCAGTTTTATGTACAGGTAGCAGCATACCTGTCTCGATTTAAACTGGAAATTATGAATTATTTATTTTGAATGAGATTTCATCTATCACGGTGATTGCATCGTCGAGAGGTCATTTATCGCGGGAAAATAATTTTGGTACTACGGTCAATTTATTGATTTTCAATTGGTTAGAAATGAAACATGTAGTTAGCATAGAATTCTGTAGTTACTTCAATTTTAGAATAATGATATGGAAAGTGATATAGATTATTTTATTTAATATGTACTTTTCTTTTTATAATTCGTCTTACATTTTTTTCTGACGAAAAAAAAATCTTCATCAGCGCGATTGACGGCTAATGAGCGAGTCTTTTCAATATTTTCTGGAAATATCATCTTAAAATATAGATGGTCAACCCATAGAGCATATCCCGTGCAATTTACCTGCAATATAATAAATGATAGTGCTCTAAAATAAATCTCTATACCCCCTCAAATAATCATGAATTGATTAGCCACATGATTTTCCCACATTAATGCGCAAAACGCTCAATTATGCATCGATGAAAATTTTAACATCGTGTCAGATGCAGTGTATACTTATAATGCCAACGCGTCGTAGCGGCCGTTATAGTGCATTGAGAATTTTTTTCCTTCTCTTACGCACGAACCGGCTATTCTTTTGTCCAGCGTTTATTAGTATTGGTATAGGCGCCTGTTTCACCTGCGACTTTCCTGTATGCATGTGAGGGTGTAAAATTTTTTATCTATTTTTTTTTGTTTTTTCCATGCGCACGGCCTCCATCCTCCCGCCAACACTCGGCCGCCCCATCACTACAGTGCCGATGTATATAGATTTTTTTCCCTCACTTGTGCGTCCCATACTAGCAAAAGCACGGCGTGCATTCGTATGCGTATGGGTTCGATGGGTATTGATATATTATTCCCAATAGTTCGTGTCTTTTTTTTTCCTCACCACTCTGCTGCGTTTTTTTCAATTATAATTCTTTTTCGTATCCAATCAATCATTAGTATTTCCATTGTCCTTCGGTATTTTCATTTGCCGTTACGCTCTCGCACTGTATGCCCACACATGAATTTTTTTTTGTATACGAGGGGTTGGTTTATATACGTATCAAGAGGCCAGTATACGCTGTGTATGATGATGGCGTCGCCACCGATTCGTTAATGCGATTGAATATTAATTTTCACTTTGTCCGTCGTCGTCGCTGTTGCTCCCTCCATATATACACGCTCTTACCTATATAGAGCTTTTGTAATTCCCGATCGACGCTATCCAATACCCGCGCCATGACATTATCGATGACCAAGAGTGCACAGTGCTAGATGTTTTTATTACAACAATGATTGACGATTGAAAAACAGTTTATCATTACCAGAATCATCATCAAGACTATTAAAATGAATGAAAATTATATTTAAGAGCTTTTTTTTGGATAGAAAAAATCAGTCAATGAAAACATTCTTCGTTTCTTTGCAGACCACTACTAGTTAGGTGTATATATATAGTTTACTTGCTGACCCCCTCTTTCGCCACCTCTTTTGCGCTTCGCCACCTCTCTCCCATACGCACTCGCCGAGACGCTGTGTCCTTGAATGAGCAATTGGTTCATGCGCTCTGTCAATGTTCACAATTTCTCGCGCGTGCATTTGAGTAGCACGCTTCACGTCACAACTTGCTGCCACCCTTGTATTTGTGCTACTGGCTTTTCCGCCTATTTATATTTCTCAACGACCGACAGACAGCTCTCGATTTTAAAAGGAGAAAATACTGATGAAAATGTATTCCTAATTACTCTTAATTTTTACGGTGCTTCTTCTCCCTATGTCGAAAAGTTTTTTATGGCAGTTACTAATTTAAATAACGTTTTTGAACTGCATATAGTATTTAAAATAGGTAGACAATGAGGAACGTAAAGATTTGGAGAATTTTTTTTTTTTTTCTAATTCCAGACAAAATAAACAAAGAATTTAGTCAATGAAGAAAATAAATAAACAAAAAGTAACCGACAATTGAGAAGTTGTTGATGTATATCCTGGAATGAAAACCGAAATTTGTTGGAAGAGTCAACAAAACCAAAACTGCAACCACGAGTGAACCATCAACTCTAGTTCGTCGTGAGTATAAGCCAGGAAATTTTTTATCCGATGATCAGTTCGTTGGATATTTTGATGGGCTTCCGATAGAAGTGTGCGGCTTATAGTCCATTTACTTTGTGGTCTTTTGGTACCAGCAACCAAATTTTCAACCGTACTCATTCGAGTTTTAATGCGTTTTTGCGGTGTCAGTCATTCAGAGTTAATTAGTAACCAGTTACGGGTACACATGTCGACGAATGAACGGTCGACCTACGGCGATATCTTTATATATATATATGGACCATACCCGTGTGAATAGCTATGAACGAAAAAAATCATCAGAGTGCCAAAAGTTGAAACGTGGATTCATTATAAACTCATCGAGGGAAAACGTCAAAAGATAATATGTGAATATCGAGTTAATCTTCTGTTTTTTATATATGTATATACCGATTCAAAAAACCATGTGTACACCGAAAGAATGTATGCGATAGACCCGAGAGAAAATATTCGGGTCGACTGCAAACACTCAGCAGATCGACACCGTTTCGTTAAGCAACAACAGGTCGACTACAGGCCCACACTAAAGAGTGTAGTGTTAGTCCGATTTTTAGAGCACGCAGCAGAGCTGCATGCTGTAGTGCGTGCTTCAGCTATACAAGTTTTCACTTCTCACGCTTCGAGACCGTAACCGACTGTAAAGTGTGTGTTGCGAGTCTGTTGCGGATCCCTAACAATTTTTCTAAGTCCTAAAAATTTTTGGACTTAAAAAAATTCTTGTACGCCCGCAAAAATATTTCTAAGTCCACAAATTTTTAGGACTTAAAAAAATTCTTATACGCCCGCAAAAATATTTCTAAGTCCAAATTTGTTTCTGACTTACAGAAATAGTTTTCGGCTCTGATCAGAGCTCAGGTTGGCTCGAGCCAACCTATTGTTTTTAAGAAATATATAACACGTATATTTCAAGGTTTAAAAAAAATGGAATCGTATATATTAAACAATATATTGGTGACCAATGACAATATGACCTATAATATAATCGATTACATAAATTTTTTTACACTATAATATTCAGATTTTTACTCCAGTTCCATCGTATTAATTGGCTCACAAATAAACATTCTATCTTCTCCAACTGGAATCACACAACACACATGTTTAAACTTGTCAATTGTTATTAATTTCGCTTCTTCGATGACTCCAGTAGCTTTGTGAATATATTTTAATGTCGGACGATATCTATAATAATTGCTATCTCTCTGATCATTATCAATAATTGATGATACAAGTTTTTTTTTAAGACATATATAAATCGCTGGGTTGCAGTCATCGTCACATTTATTATTACAAGAACAAACTCTGTAAAAAGCTTGAATCACGCCAAATTCAGTTCTACTATCAACACCCGAAAAACTAATTAAATTTGAACAAAAAGATACAGTTCTAGAGTAATTTTCAATGTATAAAATACGATTATGTATTCTAAGCCGTTCAAAACTCAAGATTTTTGATGGGATTTCGAGTCCTAACTCACGAAATGCTCTCTGAAGATTATTCGATAAGTTATGGGGACTAAGGTCTACCAATTTTCCTAATGCATACGTATGGTTACCAAATGGAGTGGCACTGGCAATTTTTTTCTGAGTTGATACTAATTCTTTACAAAAATGCTTTACTTCAGTATTGTCTGGAAGATTTCTAATCAGATTCGATAAAGCAACACTGTATGATATTCTAGAATAGATTTGCAGACCTACATGTCTAGTCCCATGCACATGTTTCAACATTTGGCCGAGAAGATGCTCCAGGGGGAAGCACGATGTGACCCATAAGGGTCCAAGGTCTTTTACAACGTCGACCAAATGTAAAATGCAGTGAACGTTGAATGACATGTAACGAACAGAGTATAAATCCTGGAATTTCTCGACAAATTCATTTAAACACCGCGCCGCATCAGCAAGATCCGTTGGAGATATACTATTTTTGCTCAGCAAAGATATGCCTTCAACTAGTAATAAGTAATGTTGATAAAAGTCGTTCCTCAGAACTCCCTTGAGCAACGGAACAGAATAAAAAAAAAACCACAGTTTCCATTCGCTGGCTTTCCAATGATGATGATGTTGGGCAATCGATCGCGGTTTTCTTGGGATGTGTGAAGGTGGTTTAATTTTTGTCAAGCGAGAATCTAGGATGTTTAAGTATTGAGCAATCGAGTAAGGCTGATTACGATCATCAGAAAACCATAGCCATGCGAGTTTTTTTACAACCCCCAAAAAAAGGCAATGCATGATATCTATCGCAAGACCTCTAATTGCATCGGGCATCAACAACAGTAATACTGAGAAAGATTTTATCCCATTCACGGTGTTCCCTGAATTTACAGCCTCCCGAGCTTGATTTTTATGCTGTTCAATCGTACGCATCGTCATGTTGTCATCGTATGGAAGTACAATTACATTGGAATTATTTGTCGCATTCACTGCAGAATTTCTTTGGCCTGAAATATTACATTTGAGACACGGGAAATAGCCATTATGATGGATGTGGCACATAAAATCAGCCCGTGCTGGAGCGTCACCGGTGCCAGCCAATAAAATTCCTTTCATTTCGATTAATTCCATTGCTGGAGCAACTAAAACTTCAAATCCTCGTTTTATTTGCATTAATTCCGAATGAAAAGGCCGTAAAAAAAAATCTATCACGGGGTCTATTGGCCCAAACCAAATTCCTGCCGTGATAATATTGTGACTCAGCATACGCTTCTTGAATGGCAGCTCATTTATCACTAGATACAGTGGCCATATACTGTATTTTCGCGATTTAAAAACTGGAGCTCCATCAGAGTACCACATCATTGAAAACGCATTCCTGTCGCTCAGAAATTCGTTATCCCTGGATTGTTCTTTATAAAGGCGTCCGTCGTAAATATCTTCTATGTTAGTGGCATGAGTTTTTCGAGCTGGGTTGAATCGATGGCGAAGATCTTCACGAAAATCTGGTCTCATCATTAAGTCTTGAAATTGTGGAATGATCGGAGACTCCAGAAAATAATATTTCTTGCTTTCATCAACACAATCGCATTGAAATTCCTCAACCTTTGAGTAAACTAGGCAAGCAGGACAGTAAAAATGTTTAATAATTGAAGTCTTGAAATCGGCGAAGTACTTCCAAAATTTGTAAACAGTTCTGTTAAAATGGTCGGATCGTGGAATGTGGAGACAGATGAGATTCAATATGTGCTGCAATGCAGAGCCACTTAAATTTAATGTCACCACCAACGTCAATATACTGATCATGCTCTCTGCTACAGTAATCGTTGCACCATCGTACAAAGGTATATCATCGTCTGGGTCTGGCAGTGGATCAGGAATATTATTGTCAGGGCCGCGGTTGTCATCATTTTCGTCCTCATTTGTACCTTCTTCCATATCATCAGTATCATCTTGGTCATTATCTTCTTCATTTTCGTCTTCATTTTCTTCAGCACTTTCATATTCTGAATCCTCCGAGAGATCACTATCTTCAGGCATATCCTCTTCAGCAAGTGAGCCGTGTTGATCACCACCAGTTATACAAGCGGCTGCAGTGAGATTTGTATTCGACACTAAAATTCATACAATTAATTTACCAATTCGCTAGCAGAAGTATGGAAAAAATATACCTGAACATGATGCATTTTCCGCGACATTTCCAGAAGGTGATGGATTTTCGTCATCAGGTTCTCCAAACCTTGTCGAGTTGTCGAAAACGCGCGGTTTCTTGTTACTTACATCAGAGCAAAAGCGTTTGGTCGGACTGCCACAAATAATTTAAGGTAGGAAATTACTATAAGAAGAATTAAATTATATCTCAAGAATATACTTACATGATTTTATTATCATCACTCTGCTTACGCATCTCTGCTGCCAACTGATATTTTCTGGAACGACTGTATGAATTTAAGTCTAATGAATTTAGTTGTCTCGGCATTTTCGTACAAGGACCGAATAAAACCGATTCGAGACAAATATAATATACACAACTGCAACAACTGATGATGTGAATGATGAATTACTCGCGTAAAAATTGATCAATCAGTCAATCAATTTCTATACGTAAAAAAATTGCCATCCAGCACGTGTAGGTTAAAATATAATAATAATGGTAATGGAGCACAATAAAAATGGCGCACATTGGCGGGAATTTTAAATGCGATGAAATGTTTTTTAGCAAATACATAATGAAAATATGAGCTTTTAATATTAAAACCGTTCACAATTGGCCTATGGTATATATATATTTATTTCAATGAATTTATCGTTCATAAGTTGTTTAAATATTAAAATTGATTTGTTAATTTATCGATAATCAACAGTCGGTAAGTAGAACAGGCATGAGTGGGGTAGGGATTTCGACAAACGAAGCATCCTTGTAGGACGCCATTATAATAATGCCGTCTAGCTTCGTGCACGTGTTTCTCACAGAATTTCAAAGTATTTCTTAGTGAAAGTCTTGACTATTTAACGAATTAAATCAGTAAATTTTCAAAATTTTACAGTGCAGTAATGAATATTTCTGTTTTTTCTTTTCCAAAAGTTGCTTAAAAACACGTGCTGGAGAGAAAAAAATACATTTTTTGTTTCGCTTTAACCTCATTTATGTCGACAAACCCGAGATATGTGTTAATTTTTTGGCCGGAAACTAACGAAAAAACAGTCGTCGAGGAACGAAAAATCCTCGAAGTTTGGAAACCTTCCTCTTTAGTACCCGGATATATAGGTTACTTACCGTGGGAATCAGAAAATAATCAAGTGGAAATCTTCGAGGCTAAGGTAGTCCTAATCTCACGTAAGTATACTTTATAAAAAGGCATCCTTATCATTGGAATGAATAATTGAAAGCTAAAATTTAATTTTCTAGGAAATAAAAAGAAATTGGATTTAATCGAAGTAGATTCTGTCGGAGAAATTATCAAGCATATATCACCTGCCTTGCTCAAAGAAAAGAGATCAATGAAAGTAAAAACAACCCAAAATACTGCATCGTATAATGCAAACAAACGATCGTTGCATTGTTCTACTCTGGAGCTTGAAGATTTAAACAATATTTCTTCTAGCTCGAAAACAACTTTAAAAAAAAAAGAACATGTCACTGATTGCAACGAAAATTTGACCAAGAGTCCTTCAAGTTTATCTGCAGGTGAACAGAATGATGGTGACATTAGCTGCTCGAATTGTGCCAAAATTATGCCCTTTGGTTTGTTTGTTTTTATATAATATACTACATGACAGCATTTATTTATTTTACCCTTAATAATTATATAATATGGTATTCCAGTGACCCCTGAAGTCGTCCCATTCCTCAAGGCCCTTCTACAATTCATTGAGAAAGGGTCAACAGATAATTCGTTGGTGAGTTTGATATTAATAATCAATTGATTGGTAACGATTTTTAACATTAAATATTTTTTAGGTTGAGATATATCCGAATTCTGGATTGAAAATGACTCCAGGCGAGCTGACTGTTTTACGTGGAAAGTCAGGGAAAAATTCACATAATTATGTGAGAAATATTTTGCAACACTTTGTGTCGCAAGATGAATTGTACGAGTGTGGCTCAGCAAATAAAGTTGATGCTAAATTCAACACAATGAAAATGGCTATTCTAGGTATTATATTAATATTACAGAAATTTCATATTTTTTGTATGTGCAACTAAATTTTTCTATCTGTTTCAGGGTATGTGAAAGAAACTTTAAACATCGACATACCTGTCACGGAATACAACCGTGTTATTAACAGAAGAATTCAAACAATCAGAGAAGCACGAGATCTAACACCAGAAAAAATAAACGAATTAAAACAAAAAAGGAGGCTATCTGCACAGGAAAGCAGAGATAAAAAGAAAATGAAATTGGGTTTGTACTCATAAAAAAATTTTGATTATGTAACGTAAAAATTTTTTTCCATTTATAATTTTTTTTTACTTTACTTTCGTGTACGACAGAACCTAGTGATGAAGTCAAAGAAACAACCGATTCTCTAGTCAGCGACAACATTTTCAATGACCGCCAGTTACCCGATAAACCTTCGAAGGGAAATCAAATGTTAAAGATCGTTGTTAAGACACCACTACCGCGTAATACAAAGACAAATCAGTCGACTGGCAGCGATAAACTAACATCTGCGGTCCTACCTGAAAATAAATCGATCGGAACACCCATGGTATCAAAGAATACCGCGGATTCGATAAAGAATGGTGATGATGAACCTCGATGTAAAATTGTACAACAAAATTTAGCTGATGATACATCTAAGGCTCAGTCAGCCATGGTAAATTCAGCAGTTGAAGCAGGAAATTCAGAACTGCATGAAGCATCGCTTCGAAATACGCCTAAAAATGATCAAATTCAAAATACCACTACTAATCCTGTCGTACAACACCAAGCAATCCCTAATGATATCACCCAGGATAAAAAGAAGTCAACCGTGGTAAATCCAGTCGCTGAAACACCTAAATACTTAAATCCAACTCACGATTCAGCACTCCAAGAAGCATCATCATCAAATGTAGCTAAAAAAGATCAGATTGCAGACACCACGACTTATTTTGCCGCTGTACAACATGAAGCAGTTGATGATAACATCAAACAGGACCAAAGCAAGCTAGGTGCAGGGCCACAAAGTCAACAAATGACACCAAAACTTGATCAAACTCAACATTATGGATATCCAGCTAATGGCGGGCATTTTAACAATTACGCGACTTCATCACAATTTTCGGCAAGTATGCAGAATCAATTTCAACCTCAACATATGCCACTACAATATCAAGGATATCCTGCAAATAACTATCCTGCACCGTACCCACATCCTCCAACGCCACTAACTTACTCCAGTAGTCCATATGCTCATCATCCACCAACGGACTATCCCATAAATCAATATTATCATCAGGTTCCTTATTCCCAGCAATTATCAGCAATTAATTTCCAAAATCAACAGCAACCATCAACACCAAATCAACCTCCGGATAATTTATTTGAAATCGAGTCTTCCCTAATGCTATTATAATATAAAAATGTGCATAGATTCCTGAGAACGATTTACACACTCAACAGCTCATATTTTATTAAGTATAAAAAAATGTAAACTATGTAACATTGCTCCAGCTAATCAATAAATTTTTCATTAGATAATAAATGTTCATATATATGTATATACAATTGAGATTAGCCCAAATGCTCCGGTGAGTACCCGCTGTGGACCGGCCATTTTATGTACACAGCAAAACGTGTCGACCGCGTGAGTAACTGCGTGTCGACCTGCAGTCCGATACCGGTGACTGTTGAAAGCCCAATGCGTGACTACTGAAAACTTGGTCGGCAGCAGTCACTCAACATTGTGCTGATCAACTCCGAATATTTTCTCTCGGGGATTTTACTATTTTGCATGGTAAAAAATTCAATCATCAAATATACTATTTTTTAAGCTATTTTTACTTATATGGAATAATAACTATTACTACTTATTAACAGTCAATTAGTTATTGAAATAATAGTAAATTCGTTTGAATGCCCTGACCAATCCCAAGCACTATACTGTCACAACAGTTCCTAGAGCATAATATTTTTTTTCCTGTTTTTTAAGTTGCTCTTACATGAGTCGATTATTGCGCTCAGAGAAAAAAGTTTCGTATTTATATGAAGGCAAATGTCTAATTTTAACACCGTTTGTCCATCATCAAGCTAGCATATATACTAAGATAATTCATTGGCGATGAGATAGAAACTGTCATAACCTATCAGTTTGCCCGACCTAATAGTTCCAATTCCCCCTCAATCATTTCTTAATTTTGATTTTATTTCGATGGTTTATTAACGATGTTTGTGTATTGTATAAATGTTGTATTAAAAATAAATCATTCCCGGAAATGTATAATAAATAACAGGAATTCCTTAAATGCCGAACGCACCGTAATTGGACCGAGCATGGACGAAATACTGCGACGTAAGACGTTTTCCTACTCGATTATTCGTAATAATAAATAGGTCAGTCTGCACTTGAAGTTAGTCACTATATGTACTGTATGCTTGATGCCCTTTTGTCGTTGGCGATATGCGCATACACATATAAACACGGCTCTCCCTTTCATTCTGCGCGGGTTAGTTACCATATTCGCTCAACGATTTCACTGAATTGGGCAAACGGCGTCTTGTGTGCTGTAACTTGCAGTGACAAAATTCGTGCAATATCGTATTTATATGTATTATTGTGCGAGTGATCAAAGAATTATTTCAAATTTTATTCATTATTATTCATATATTAATTTATTTAATTTTATGATTACTTTATATAAAAGTATTTCGATCTTTTCTATTTTAATATTAATTTGTTAATTAATAATTAATAATTTTTTAATTTCATGGATTATTTGTATGCATATACTTGCGTTGTAGGATAGTTATAGGCTAGAACCTTTTATAGGCAGCCAATCAGAATATAGTAACAGTAATGTATTCAAATTTAAGCAGTAGCAGTGTTTATGTCTTGACATTGCAAATTGTTGCGGCTCTGCTATAACTTATAGTAATTGCTTCGAGCCACCATAATTACTTATACTCTTGATATACGCATAGACTGCGTCTCTATATATGTGGAAAAATGAAAAAATATAGATCACATATATTTTTATTCACATGTACATTTAAATAATGTATGAAATAACTTTCATCCTTACTTGCATATATATATTTGAGACATTTGATTTATAATATTTAGTGGAAATCAAAAAATCTTGTTTAATTAATCATTGTTTAAATTGTAATTTATCTGAATTAAAATTATGTATTTTATCCAACTGATTTGTAATAATATTGTTTTTCTATTTATCTAAAAAAATAGAATAAGCGAGGAACCTAAGAATTTTCTTTATTTACTTTAAAATATTACTTAAGTTAAGAGACTTTTAACACAGGCTCTTATGTTGGTAAAATTGATATTATCAAAATTTTGTTATAAGTTAGTCAATCGAAAAATTAAAATACTTACACTGCAACAAAAATAAAACAGTTGTTTCTCTGCCTCTTCTGGAATTGTATCTAAATTGTTATTAAATTTGTTTATTTCGGTCACGAGGAATTGGAAGCTGAAATATGGCTTTTTATACATTAGGCTCTTATGGTGATGGCAGCGTATAATCCCAGGTTCGAATAACATTTTCTCATCAATCAAATAGACGGATGATTTGAAATTCAAACGATACGTGCAATAATTATGGATAAAAATTTCAAGTCAATGCAAGTATTTTCGTTTTAGTATCGAAACTCTTTAAATGTCCTTAGATATAGTTTAAATCCTGCCAGAACGTAACAAAATGGTACATAAAAAAATCATTTATAGCTCACTAAAGTATACGTAAAATGTTATACTAACACTTACCTGTGTGTTAATTCTCAAAAGTAATAAATAATCATGTCATGTCAATAAAAACAAATAATTGGAAAAAATACGATATTAATATACCAAATCGCTGTCCACAGTATAAATTGCCAAAAATTATGGAAACATCGCATGGAACATTTTTCACATGGTTAAGAAAATATTTTTAAGAAATTTATTTGACTTGACAGATAAATACGTGCAGTGACTTAGTCAATAAATCAGTTAGGAGGTGACTGTAGTTTTCTCGCGTAACAGGTGGTTGAAATTCTTGTCCTATGTATCCTGTTCTCTTATTCCTTTATTGGAGGGATGAGGGTTGGGAGAATGGAGGGTGAAAGAAAAAGAGCAATCTGCGTGGCGCAAAGTCAGGCGCGCTTAACACCTCTTAAAAGAGAGCTGGGTAAGAGACTTTTTTTCCTGCGGTAAAAAAAAAAGAGCATATAAATTTTCAATGAACTAAACCTATATATAGGTCTATACAAAATATGAATTGTTCAATCCCTTAGATTAAAAAACATCACAATAATTAAAAATGATAACAAATCACGATTAAAAATTTCTAAGTCAGAAAACATTACTGCGGGTACAATCGTCGTACAATCAATCGTATTGGTCGTCAAATTTTGAAGTTTATATGTCACGCTTAACGCTTATTATTTATCACAAACATTAATCCCTAATATCCCCCCTCCCCTCCCTCACAGAATTGAAAATAAGACAAAATTCGCAGCACACCAAAAAAAAAAACCTTTTTTTTCTTCTATTTATCGGAAGATAAAAGAAAATTAGTTTTTTGTCATACAATCATCGAAACGTTCAACCACAATCATGTACAATTTATATATATACAACGTATTAATTATATCTGACTAATTATAATTATGATTAATTATTGTTCGATTTATGAAAGAATTAAAGCTTAAAATCAGCTACAATAATTGAGAAATATCGTAAAAATTTTTTTTCAACTTCTTAATTAGTACAGAGTAATTAATCCAAACGCATCACCAAGGCCGCCACATGTCGCCTCCCTGCGAGGAACCGCTAGTGCCCTCCGGTTGCTCTAGGTGGCGAGATGAATCCTCAATATCTCTGGAGTCTTTCTCACCGTAATTTCCACCAGTCGAGGAGCTTGATGGCTCAAGGAATTTTTGTCGTTTTTCCGATACCGTTAGCAGTCCCTCGGAATGGTATCTTTTTAAGCTTCCTCGACGATTCTGTACAATTTTGTCAGTAATAACAGACAGCGGTTTTCGCAAGTGTCCGTTAGTTTTGTAAGAATCACTTTCATCGTGACGCACTGAGCCGCGACGATTCGGCTCAATAAATGCCACAGTCGGTAACTTATCGGTAGTTGAACTAATTTGCGCTTTCTGAGTTTCTGGGGATACAAAATTACTCTTCGTTGATGCAGAGCCATAATCAGGCACTTTAAACCTATGGTTTTCCGGTGAATCTGCGACGTGAGAAGGATCAGAATATTGACTATCTTCTCCGAAACTCGAGGTAGAAGTTGACGGGCTGAGAAGTGGACTTTGCGAGCGATGAACAGTCGTAAATGCTGATCCGACTCTTGAGCCCTCGCCTGGTGGTGGAAAGAATGGAAAGTTGGCTGATAAAGCAGCGGATTGTGGTACCAGCAAAGCCAGCTCACCGGTTGGTAAGCGACTCGGGATAAGTTGCACACCGCTTGGTATTTGAATACGTGCGCTGGCATTGTTGTTTTCGTCGCCAGTGTGGAAGTCAGTCTGAAAACCTACTTTCACCTCTGGGTATAAACGCTCTGGCATGTAAGGTACAAAATTACTATAGAATGGCGCTATCTGTTGTAGGTTTGACACACAACTGTTTAAGTGTGAAACAAGGCGCTGTTTTACCGCATGATCAACATTTTCTAGATGACCAACGTAGCGGGAAACTTCGGACACACACTCGGAGAATCCAGTTCGGAATTTCGTGAGCACTGCCGGATCAGTTGCCACCGCTGTATTTAATTGTTGCCGTTGTACTGTTTGTAGGTGCTTCACTGTCATCTCTAGAATGTCCGCCTTCTCCAACTTTGAGTGGCGCGATGGCTGTAACAGTTAAATAACGATTATTGGTACAGTTTCCGGTCACTGATTTTTCTCTATATAATTGAATTTTTTGTACTAAGTTTTTATTTTAGAGTTTAGGGGAAGAAAGGGCAAAATGGGGTACTTGAGATAATAATGATTTTTTAACAACCACAAGTGTAAAAATGGAGTGAAAGCTCTCTGAAAAGGATGAAACTTTATGAAATAGTAATACAATTACTGATGGCATGGCTCGATAGCACAAAAAGTTAAACATATGAGTAGATAATAGTCGAAATGAAGTTTGACTAGAATTAGATAATAATTCAACTGTAGTTGGCGCAATTGAGGGAAAAAATTTTTACTCGTTTTTTTAGGTACCCCATTTTGCCCTACCTTCCTCTATAAGCCACGATAAAGGTTCTGGGTTTTAATTCCTTGATATGTTTTAAGAAATTTATTGAAATAAGTCAGTGCAAGTGATGATACTGTCATCGCTGGACTTTTTTTCCTTTCTTTTTCATTACAACGTGTAATTTTTTTCTTATTTGGAAAAATGCGGCGACGAGGTATGAAGAAAAGTTGGATATCTTTGTTCTTACAGAACTTGCATAATATCCACGTAATCCTACTCCATATCTAGTGTAAAAAAATGTCAGGTATATGTATATACAATATAGGATACGATGAATGAAGCCGTGGGAACCCGTTAGATTTCAAGGACCCATCGGTTTTGAAAAAACATTCGACGAAAACTGGTCCATTGAGGCAAAAAAAGAAACGATTCTTTAAATTCCCGAAACCTGAACACACAGCCCTTTGGCCACCAATAGCGAGACCAGGCGATTCAGCGGTAGCCCACCTCGAGACCATTTCTATTATACATCATGTGATCCTCATCTTCTTTTTAGGTCGTTTTTACTTGGATATATCTATACTGAATATAAAGATGGATATTGGGCGCTTTTTCTCGCGACCACTACCTTGACAATAGGCGTGGGAGTTCGTGTTCGTCTCGGTTACACACGCTGCCTCTAAAGAGTTACACTGTGTGGGAACCTGCTCGCGGGCGGATTTCATTCATATAATTCCATCCACATGATCATAATTGTAACCTTTGTACAAATGCATTTATCTGTATGACTTTGGTCCATTTTTAAAACATTTCTAATTGATCCATTAACTCTTCTGAATTTACGTGAAAAAAAATTCATTTGCATTTGATGTATTCAAAAAAATATATTTTTATGCAGAATTTTACGGTTTACAATTTTTTTTTCTAACTCCATAGATATCTATACAGATAGTTTGAATGGAAAATTTGAAAAAAAAAAAAATTGTTTCGATAATGTAGAAAATTAAAAAGCGTATGGAGATCCGTTGAAGATGATACAGTCACTGAAGAAATTTGTAGATAATCTAAGAGGGTTTTTTTTAATAATTACTTTAACGTGCTTCCCACGAAAGCAGCGGGAGGAAGGGGGAGGGGGGGTTACAGACCAGCGGATGGAAGAAAATGGGCAGACTATGTGCAAACTGATGTGAGCATCAGGTAGCGGAAGTCATCTGATGGGCATGGAGGTCCTGCGGTGCCTTTAAGCGCTTGAGAAATCAATCTGGATGAGATCGAGTTACCGATCATCACGATACACATAATCCTATAATGGCTCTCGATTTTTTTCTTGCTCATCATCATGGCCCTTTACTCATCTGTAAACTGCAGAAGAGGGGGGATGGGAAAAATGATTAATTCCAAAGTGACACGAGGACGTACCGGACGCAAAAATCAAAAAGACCCTCATCTGCCAATGTTAATAGATTTGATGATAACATATTTTAAAACTTCCGGTACCCTAGACAAATGGAATATATGTACGATTATTTATAAACTGCGATATCCGCGAACATTCTGCATAATCTTTTAGCCATTGACACACACAACAAATGTCGATCAGACTGTAAACTTACGTCTTTCTTCATAGCTTCGAGAATGAGGCTCTTGAGTTCATCGAGACACTGATTTATCCTTGCTCTGCGACGTTTCTCCATAATTGGCTTATTGCTCTGCGGAAAAAAATATATTTACTCACCACAATTATCTTCTATTATATTCTAGAATGATTCACTGGTCATATGTACATACCCGTCTTAATTCGGCCTTGGATATACCAGTTTGTGAGTGTGAGTGCTCAAATTCGTCGTCACTACCAGACATCTTGTATTTGTAATAATCCACCATTAAAAATAATTAAATAAACACCACACTTTGCAAAATCAAATTTTATTGTCACTATTAGATAATTCACTTATAATTGTTATAAAAACTCACAAACAAAAAAATATATTTCTTCTTACTTTCTATAATATTAATCAGTTCATTTCTGAATTTGTTCACAAAGTTCCGGGCACAAAAATTCAGTTTCAATAATGCCTACACGAATTTTTTAAACAGCGATTCAGCGTGGTCCGTGATGTCTTGCACACAGGGGGTAGAGGGTACAACTGTTTGACGTTTTCGAAGACTGCATGCCGATACACTCAACGCAGCAGTGGAGGGAAAGCAATTTACTACAGAGAGGGGAACGTCCTGCAAAGTGGGGGCAACCTGTTGATGTGTGGGAATTCACGGACTCCCAATCTCCGCGGAAGAACCCCCCTAATAGTTAGGGATGCGTGGTAGATGAATTTTTTATTTTTAAAAGAAAATTCACGATTAAAAAATTTTTGCCGTTTATTTGGTTTTTTTTCTTTCAAGTAAAAATTTTTCGTCGTTATGTATAGTTTGTATTAGCGGCTGTGTGTTGGAATGAATTGATAACATCAGTTGCGGCAGAGTGCAAAGGCTTGAACGCGTGTAAAGATGGTTGCGCACGCCATAAGTGTGGCTGACGCGCGTAACGTGATTCAATTTAACGCGTTCATACGCTGAGTAGTGGGGTTTTCTATACTATATGTGACATGTTTAATAAACTGTCATAATTTAACAAAATCTGCAAGCGTTGACATTTATTATCGAATAGCTGTGTATACACGCCCGCTTATTTTGTTCATATTTTTCTTAAATATCTATTGTAGCTATAGTGTTTCTCAAAATGTTGATATTCTATAGGACACTACCAGAGGCGTAGACAAATTTAAAAAATGTGGTTTAATCCGTCTCTAAAATATTTAACAATATGAGCTTTCTGAAAAACGTTTCAATTGAAATACTTGTAGTGTTTATTTAATTATTCAATTTTTTACTACTTATTTATGCCTTGGATATGTTTTACCTCGAAATGTAGATTTACTAATATACACGGCCACGTCGGCTAAATTCTCCCTAGCTGTGGAAAGATGTTGACAAAATCAGTTACTGTTAAATGACTACCGTGGCCACGACTGCAATAAACTAATAAATTTTTACAGCTAGCGATTATTAACGCCGGAAATATTTTTCGTGTCCTTCTCGTGGCCTCTTCGGCAACTTTTTTTTTTTTGCAATAATGTACCGTAAATACCTTTTTAAAGACCGTTATAGCCCTATGATTTAGTGGTGCTTAAAAAGTCAAATTGTAGAGGAAAAATTTTTTTTCTCGACATCTTTTCACACTATAAATATCTCTGCACCTTATAAATCACTAATTAATACTTATACAACAAAAAATTTATACATGACGCGTGTTTTTTCACAATTACTGTACAGTTTTTTTAATTATCTTCAAATGCATCATTGTAAAGTAAATTTAGGCTCTCAAAAACATAGAAATTTTTTTTTTTAATGTGAGATGTTGAGAATAAATAATTTATCAAAAAAAAAAAAATTTTTTTGCATCATATACGACAAAAGATATACAAAAACTCTTGTGATGCTTATCGAAATTATTATATTATATATGTTTTAGGGTCAATATACGTTAATAAACAGCTGCAGTTCTTTATGTTAAAATAATCTTAGTGACTTCAACCACTCTACACGACAAATGATCGCATTCATGAAATAAAGACGAGAATTCAAACAATACCCCCCATTTTTCGAATAGGCAAAAATTTATCAAAAAATAAAATCACCCTACGACAGATGCATGTTATTATAGCGTGTGTTGAAAATAATTCCTTCTGACATTTAAAAAGATATTGCTTTTAGCAAACGAGTCATAAAATAAAAGAGACGCTGAGTGGATTTTTTTTCTATGCTAGCCAGCCTCTCATTCGACGACCTTGCGTGCTGCTACACATTGCATTACAATGTTACATTATACCGAATAGGAAGAAAAAAGGATGACGCTTAAATAACTGTGCAGACTTTATGGTTTTATTTTAGGAACCTAAACCTAAAACCATAATGTGCCACGCTTATAGCTAATTGCTATATATCCCTGTCCCTGAAGCTAGCCATTCCTCAAGTGTTTTTCCATCGCATCGGTAAAAATACTTGGAGCCATCGAAGTTTCGCACATTTCGGCTTGTTTCAAGTATCCGAACATGTGTGTTACACGAATTTATTGACAGCAATGTCATAAATATCACAAAACTTTAAGTATAACATTAGACTATAAAAACCCTTTTGTAAAGGATTTGACAATTGATCACTCTTCAATATTTCAACGCCAAGTCCAGCTCAATGAAAAGGTAAGCATAAAAAAAATATGAAATTAAATTCAATTATCATTTGCGCTAAACCAAAAAAAAAAAGAAAAAAATAATAATAATCAGACATCAGGTCTTTCTCATATGTATAATTTCCCATAAATATCCTGGAAGAGCTGTCATAGCGCGTCCGGTCAGAAGTCATGACCTTTCTCATTAACCCCCAAAGATCCCGTGTGGAGAAGCAAAGTAGAGGTTTCTCTTCTGGCGTTATAGTGCAACTATACGCGCTTCTCAAGCCCCATAAAGTAACTTGACCATATCACGGTTTCCCAAACAGAAAAAGAGAGCGCACAAACCATAACACCTCCCTATAGAAACGAGGGAGATAAAAATTATGCGCCACCGCCGAAAGTCTCTAAATGTAAAACGCCCATATCCTTCACGCATTCTTCTTCTGAGCAAGCGATCTTTTTCCTCTTCATCTTTCACTTTGCCACGATCATCAATGCACCTGCGCGCAGCACCCACGCTTGTATACATGCACTGAATCCACACGATATACTACAAACGCACGGATCCACCTTGTCTGTCAGGAAGGAAACGCTATCCACCTGAATCTCGAATCTTCACTTCCGTGCTCTTTCCCTTTTAGTATATCCTTTATAAAATATCTACACCCACTTTCAGGTAACAATTTCTCACGTCTAGCAATTATATATCAATTTATATACCTAAACACACGCAATATTTAGAAATTAATCATTTACGGAAATGAATTTTTGTTATTCTATACCTATTGGATTATATTTTATACTATATGTTCTAATAATTTTTTTCTTATTTATCAATTTAAAAAATTTTCTTTCATGCATTTATAAATTCATCACATATTCGTCCATGAGTCTATTAATCTAATACAGCTATTATTATATAAACACCCTCATCACGGGGCGATAATTAAGTATTATTTTTCCTCAATATTTTTCAAGGGAGTATATATACCATCTGTTAAATACAAATATAATACAGGAGTTCATAATAATATCATAAAAAATGAAGAGTATTTTCATGAAAATATATCGTAAATTACTTTTTAATTATTTAAAAGAATAAAAAAAGATTTTAAATGATTTTTTTATATTTCAAAGCATAATTTTTTTATTAATTTAAATAAGAAATAACTCCTGGCGGAGGGAGGGGGTTATATGTTAAAAATAGACAAGTTTTTCAATTAGATCTAAATATATATATAGTTAGTGGTTAAAAATCGTGATTTTGGTATGGGAAAGGGGTGGGTAAGTTTAGCAGATGGAGAAAAAAAATTATGTAACTTTTTTTATCCCTATGTATACACACAGAGGTGATCCACGTCCGTGAGTGCTCCCCCTCGAGTATTTAACATCGCGATGGTCCTCACGCAAGAACTGTACATTGGTGCCCCATTGACACCATGTACCCCCTTCCGGAATGGGCTCTCATCGCAAAGTTCCTGCACATAGAAAAATAAAACGTCACCTGGCTATGATTCCCACGTTTTTGCGAATCGTCTCTCGTTGAGAGCGTCTCCCTCTACGATTATAGCGTGTGTGTGCAAATAGAGAAAATGTCCGCGTGCATCTATTATTATATTCTCCGCGTCCTGACCACGCACTTCAGGGGGTGCGCGTGGCTGCCACACGAGCGAAATAAACGTGCGAATACACGTATATATATATGCTCGTGATAAAACTATTTTTCTTCAATATATTATCGATTAATGAAGAAAAATAAATACATCCAAAAAAATAAATGCCTCCAAGAGGATCAGGTATATATGAGAAAAAGATTGAAAATTTGATTATTAAATTTTTAATCGAAATATATATCTTTACCGATGGTATAAAACTAGTTTACCCTTTAAAAAAACATGTATTAACATTTTTTTAATCCAGTCAATCCCGAATTTATTGGTTATTTCTTATTTGATGAGCTACGAGTTGATAATTAAATTGCGGTTATAATAATTTGTTCAGAATTTCTATAAAATTTAGGATTCTATTAATTCAATAAAAAATACACTAGTTACACTTGGATGCACCTGACAAAGGATTCACACGAGAACTCAACTGAAAGCTGTCCGAAAGACCATAAAATCAGTCGTTGTCGGCTAGTCTTTTGGAAATACGATCTGTTTAGTCTGCTCTAGATGAACGAATTTATGTATACTGTTATAGTGCGTTATACATTGTCAAGAGGAATTTCATGGGACTACAGCATCATACCTATTATTTCTATCGTTTCTTTTTTAATGCATGGCAGTATACATATTGCAGAATGTCCGCAGAATGTTGTTAAAATAATATTTATTCGGAAGAATATCATTTATACAAAATAAATTTAGAAATAATGACAGATGCTAACAGAATATAATTTTTTCCACGATGATTGAAAAGTTTGTTATTCAATTATGCTTCATCTGTGGCTATTAGTAGTCTACCTGAAATAAGGAGAATAAAATAGGGTGTAAGATATAGGGTTTTGGATGAGATAGATCTATGACAATTCCTGTGAAATATGATTATCAGGCTTGTCCTCTTAAAATTTCAAGTCCAACAAAAATGTCATTATATATTCCGATTTAGGCTGATTTATTATTTTTTTATTCTTTAATTTGTATGAAAAAAATTATTGTTCGTCCCGCATAAAAAAAATTCAATCATTATGAATTTAAATCGAAAATTCATTCGAAATTCTTTGCTAAATTTTTTTTTTTTTATGTATATACATAAAAGAATGAAAAAAAAAAATATATCTATAGGTACAATGTATCCCAGCACATATACGTGACCACATGTAATTTTCATCTCCCTTTCGATAGTTGAGATGAAGTCGCGTGCGTTAGATTAAAGATTCCCCACACTTTGAAGATCAGAAAAAAAAAAAACCTAATTATTTCGCCTTTACATGGAAATAAAAAAAAAGTTCTGCGAAAGATGAAGAGTGAAGAATGAAAAAATTGATATCACTTATTAAAGTTCAATGAATCTTTCGATATATTCAAAATAAACAATCCTATATATAGCGAGATAAAAAATAAATCTAAAATTAATTTACGGCAAGATATTGGTATTAGTGTGGGTAAATATTAATGAAATTCAATAAAATAAAATACTGAAGCGCGCAGATCGAGTTAAAGTGCGCGTGGCCCTTCTCTATTGAGACGGGCGATTTTGCTAAGATCGCGCGATCGCTATATGTATATGACTATAGCTCTAGCAGGTTGCAAGAGCACACGATATAGTCGCGTATAGCCACCTTGCGTCGATGCAGCGCGCTGGTGAGAACACACGGCGTTACGCGTTCCCACCATCGTGTCGGCTGTCTTCGGACGCATTCGGCAGGACTCCGGACGCCGAGCGAGCGCAGGGAAAAAAGGGATTCCCCCGAACAGGAGTCTCAGCTTCGAGTGGGTCTCCTCCGTTCTTCAAACAGGACCTTGTGGTGTGGGGATATAGTGACCTCCAAAATTCTGAAAATATTCATAATCAACGTTTATTTTTACCCTCACAGTTTATAAAATAAATTAAATTCAATTTCGAGTTAAAAACTTTATAATGTTTATTGAATAAATAAAATTGGAAAGATTAGTAACTATCGATTCTTTCTTTTTGTTTTTCAAATCCATAATAGTATAAAATTTGTAGCTTGTTTTGTGCCTGAAAAACCATTACCTATTGACAAAAACGGGTGCTGAACTTATGCAGGGATAAATAATATATATCGTACAAGTAGGGACAGTAGTGCGTGAGAACTGTGTAATATGTACTGATGGTGATCGTTTTATCATGCATATAAACACGTCGATGAAAAACTCCTGATAACATAGCAGTATCGAAAAGCATTATCCTAAATAAAACGAGTATGTGGATGTTTTTTATAAATATTTGAATTTGATTCCACTCTTGATTTCTGGTATAAAACACGGACTTGAGATAAATATGATTTCTCGGTTCCGCGTCGTTATACAAGGACCCGATCGAAACCGAGTGTAAAAGATAGAAGAAAATAAAACGACAATGCACGGATGCTTTTCTTACTATACAGAAAGAGGGGAGAATGCTGGCACGCGACCAATGTCACCTGTCTTCGTTGCTCCATGTCTATACTATATTTACGTATATGGTATGCAAGGCAGTCAACTCTATGGATTTTTACTTCGTGCAAACGAAAAAAGTTAAATAAATTGCAGCTGCAAGCGTTCTGCTCGGTGCGCTGACTATCGGAGTACATCTTTAAGACATATGGTAAATACGTTGAGATTGCGACGGTTTGTGATTTTATTATAATCTCTACACTTTGAGGAAACATGACGGTAATTATGGAAGCATTCATATCGATGTAAACGGCCAATGGGAATATGATTGGATATAAAAGTTCTTCAGCGCAAATATTAATATAAAGGCATATGTACATTAGTCCCAAACTATATCATACATAGAAATATTCCGAAAATATAGATACTCGAATTTTTGATCGCACAATTTTGTACGTGTGTTGCACCGTTTTACATGTGAATATCGCACGCGAATTGAATGGATATATAAAAAAAAGATATCACCACAAGTTGAAAAAAATCCAGGTGTAAAAGGTCACGTAGATTTTTCTGAATACGACGCGTGCCGCTTTCCCACGTGTCCCCACGTCTAAACATGCGCGTGGCGTAATTCCACATCATTCTTCGCGGCAATCTGCCACCAGGCTTCTAAGGGTGCGTGCAAAAGAATCCGTACACCACTCTGAGAACTTAGAAATGGGAGCTAGGCCTTTATTTTCAATCCCCGCACCCTCTGAGATATTCGGACCCCACGAGGTCGTAACGTCACCCCCAGGTGACGTGTACACTGCGTGACGTCACGGCCATGTGCAAGAAATGCGCGGGAACATCGGTGCCGAACGGAGGATACATATCACGTATATCCTCCGTTTGACAGAAAATTAAAATTTTTTGTCTAAGTCTTATAGGTAATTTTTTTTCATACAGCTAATTTTGTAATAATTCCTTAGCTAATTTTTTACCGAGCAAATGTCACAGATACATCGCACTGGAAACAAAATTTTTCTGTCTGAAAAATGCATGCTAGCTTAGTAAATTCAATTTCAGGGCTTTCACTTGAGATCAAGTGAAAGAAAATTGTTAAAGAATGATCTTTTAATTTGAAAATCAATTTTTTGAGATTCACGTTTGATCGGCAGGTCAATTTTTTCCTAATAACGCTGGTAGAGAAACTGCACTTTAGTGAGTGATCGGTAGCAACCAGATGTCCCGGCGCTATACCCAACTTGTGAGTAATTTTTACCCCAATTTTTTTGCGCAATTAAAGAAAAAAAATTTCACTTGTTTTTCGAGGTAATCCATTGTACCTTCTATATCAAATTTTGCCGAACATTGCCCCAATAATAATATCTCAGTGAGTCGGTATCAATTAAATGTTGTTATCAGTAAAATTAATTTAATTTTCTTGGACCAGCGTGAGAAAAATGATGAGTTATCAACATAATTCCCATGGATTCTTCAACACCTGGTAGAACAGAATAACTCTGGCATAAAAAGTATTGTGAACAAACGACAACTCCGGTTTACAAGCATACAGCCTATTCGCGGTCAATATTTTCTCATTTATGTCACGTCCGGCGATGAGGACCCATGCACATGGTGAGTTTCCTGACGGCAAATTACGACAGATGCCGTGTGTATACTTAGCTTGTCATTGACAGTCAATCGAATTTCAATGAAAATTTATCATTATCGTAATCACAATGAATTGAGTATTGTGGATAATTTTATGAAAATATTTATTAAAACATTTAAGACATCCAGCCGTACTTGACGATTATTTATAATAATTGAACGAAATATTCATCGACAAGAGATGCAATGGAAAATAGAAATCTTTTTGGTTGATTGATTCTAGTATAAAAGAATAATAATTCTTAATAAGTCTGATTACTTATTCAATATGCGCTCTCTTAGTTGTCAAGGTCGCATGATGTAGCGGCGTACTATAAGAATTCTATAAATTATTGGTTGCCTGCTGTGTATTTTACAGTTTATAGTCGCTAATGACCCAAAGTATATGGGTTGGATATCGTGCAATATGATATGATCCATAGTAGCAAAATAAGTTACTTATTTCTTAATTTAAATTGGTCTAATTATTGATTATATACAATGATAAGTTGTTTAAACCACGCAACTCGTTTCCATAGTAGCAAAATAAGTTACTTATTTCTTAATTTAAATTGGTCTAATTATTGATTATATACAATGATAAGTTGTTTAAACCACGCAACTCGTGTTATTTCCGCCTTTTTTCGTGACGAAAAAAATTCGGATTTTTTGGCTATAAAACCTGCTACGTCCGATGAATTAACAACTTTTTAATGTATTATTATTAGTTACATTTATAAAAAGAATTTTACCGCACTCTATTTTTTGGCTATAAAACCTGCTACGTCCGATGAATTAACAACTTTTTAATGTATTATTATTAGTTACATTTATAAAAAGAATTTTACCGCACTCAAATTGTGCAAAAATAAATTTTTTTTTTGAAAATTTTTGAAAAGTGTACCTCATATATAAGTAATATTGCTTTTTTGCGGTAGTTCACGGTGGTCTATTGGTCTGAGACCTCGCGCGCGAAGCCTGAGGGCGTGGGTTCGAACCCCGCGAGAGGTGCTTTTTTTTTTCTTTTAATACGCATTGTTTATCTTCTACAGCGTTTTTTAAATATAATATTACAATTAATTTATTTTATTTAAGCATTTATTTGAAGCTTGAATAGAAAAAAAATGTTTATTTTCAACTTTAGTTTTTTGGAAATTATGGTTACGGATCGATAGTTACAATAAATTTTACTTTACGTTTTTTATAGTAAATTTAATTCCCTACAATTTATGTCTAATAAGATTCTGCGATTTCTTGCGTATTTACCGAGTTATTACGGAAAAACTAAAATCGATATTGGTTTTTTAACAATAACTCGATAAATAAGAGAGATATGGAAAAATGTTACTCTTTATAAATTGTCGAAAATTGAATTTCCTAGGAAAAACGTCTTATAAAATTTTCTGTAACTATCAAACTTTAGCTAGGAATCGCGAAAAACTGAATTAAAAAATGAGAAGGGGGGACCCTTCTCATTTTTTCGAAAATTTATTACAATTAATTTATTTTATTTAAGCAATTATTTGAAGCTTGAATAGAAAAAAAATGTTTATTTTCAACTTTAGTTTTTTGGAAATTAAGGCTACGGATCGATAGTTACAACAAATTTTACTTAACGTTTTTTATAGAAAATTGAATTCCCTACAATTTATGTCAAATAAGATTCTGCGATTTCTCGCGTATTTACCGAGTTATTACGGAAAAACTAAAATCGATATTGGTTTTTTAACAATAACTCGATAAATAAGAGAGATATGGAAAAATGTTACTCTTTATAAATTGTCGAAAATTGAATTTCCTAGGAAAAACGTCCTATAAAATTTTCTGTAACTATCAAACTTTAGCTAGGAATCGCGAAAAACTGAATTAAAAAATGAGAAGGGGGGACCCTTCTCATTTTTTCGAAAATTAATTTCACCGTAGAGCATTGGGGAGTTGCTTGAAAAATAGCAAATTAATTCTAATACAAGATCCAGTGTCGAAAACTGCATAAAAATGCGTTCTTCCGGTGTTTTTTAAGGAAAAACGGAAATTTTAGGACATGTGGCGCCATCTAGCAGTCGGCACGCTCAACTAATCAGCAAATATTGTGTTTTTTCGTTTTTCCTTGATATCTCGCGAAATAAGGGAGATATCGAAAAAAGTCATTCCTTATAAATTATTCAAAATTGGATTTTCTACAAATAATATTCTATAAAATTTTTTGTAGCACTTAATCTGTAGTCAGAAAATGCAAAAAACTGAATCTAAAAAAATATTTTTTTTTCGCCATCAAAGGCAAGTAATTACTCTAATTATTGTTTATATACGATAAAAAGTAGTTTTAACCAAGAAATTCACGTTATTTACGGTTTTTTTCGAAGCCGAAAAAAATCAAATTTTTCGCGAGAAATTTTTTTTTTCGGATAAATAAGTGATTTTATGATGTATTATGATTAATTACATTGATTGACACGAGTTTACCCGCTTTACAGAGCGAAAAATGCGATTTTTCAGACATAATTTAATTTTTTGCGACCGCAGCGCCATCTAGTGGTGAAGAGCAGAATGAGATTTTCATGAAAAATCCGGAAATTTGTCGAAAAAAATTAGTTCCGTATTTTCCGCGAGAAAATTTTTTTTTCGGATAAATAAGTAATTTTATGATGTATTATAATTAATTACATTGATTGACACGAGTTTACCCGCTTTACAGAGCGAAAAATGCGATTTTTCAAACATAATTTAATTTTTTGCGACCGCAGCGCCATCTAGTGGTGAAGAGCAGAATGAGATTTTCATCCGCTTTACAGAGCGAAAAATGCGATTTTTCAAACATAATTTAATTTTTTGCGACCGCAGCGCCATCTAGTGGTGAAGAGCAGAATGAGATTTTCATGAAAAATCCGGAAATTTGTCGAAAAAATTAGTTCCGCAATTTGCCACGGGGTGGCGCTGCGGTCGCAAATCATGATTTTTCGTTTTTCCTTGATATCTCGCGAAATATGGAAGATTAAAAAATTAGTTCCGCAATTTGCCACGGGGTGGCGCTGCGGTCGCAAATCATGATTTTTCGTTTTTCCTTGATATCTCGCGAAATATGGAAGATATCAAAAAATGTCACTCTTTATAAATTATTGCAAATTAAATTTCCTACAAATTATGTTTGTTTTTCCTTGATATCTCGCGAAATATGGAAGATATCAAAAAATGTCACTCTTTATAAATTATTGCAAATTAAATTTCCTACAAATTATGTTTCATAAAATTTTCTGTAGCTTTTCATCCATAGCCAGAAAATCCAAAAAACTGAATTTGAGAAATTATTTTTTTTCTCGTGATTAATGGCAGTTAATTAGTCTAATTGTTAATTGGATACGATAAAAAGTTGTTTAAGCCATGAAATTCACGTTATTTTAGTGTTTTTTCGACGCTTGAAAAATCTGACCTTTTTTAAAACCCTGAAATAACGCTTATTTCATGGACTAAACAACTTTTTATTGTATATAATTAACAATTAGACTAATTAACTGCCATTAATCACGAGAAAAAAAACATTTTCCGAAATTCCGTTTTTCGAATTTTCTGGCTTCACATGAAGAGCTGCAGAAAATTTTGTAGAACATAATTTGTAGGAAATTAAATTTACAATAATTTATAAAAAGTAGGATTTTGCGATATCTTCCTTATTTCGCAAGATATTGAAGAAAAACGAAAAATCAAGAATTGCGACCGCAGCGCCACCCCGCGGCGAATTGCAGAACTAAATTTTCCATGAAAAATTCGTCGATTTGTCTGAAAAAATTAGTTCGGCAATTTACCGCGTGGTGGCGCTGCGGTCGCAAATTGTGATTTTTCGTTTTTCCCAGATATCTCGCGAAATAAGGGAGATATTGAAAAATGTTGCTCCACATAAATTATTAGTCATTCAATTTCCTACAAGTTATGTTGAGTAAAATTTTCTGTAGCTCTTTATCTGTAGCCAGAAAATCCAAAAAACTGAATTTCAGAAAATGCTTTTTTTCTCTTGATTAATAGCAGTTAATTAGTCTAATTGTTGATTATATACGATAAAAAATTGTTTAAGCCACGAAATTCACGGCATTTTAGTGTTTTTTTGACACTAAAAAAATCTGACCTTTTTTAAAACACTGAAATAACGCTTATTTCATGGACTAAACAACTTTTTATTGTATATAATTAACAATTAGAGTAATTAATTGCCATTAATCACGAAAAAAAAAACATTTTTTCAAATTCAGTTTTTGTGATTTTGCGACTACGTATGAAGAGTTACAGAAAATAGTAAAGCGGGTAAACTCGTGTCAATCAATGTAATTAATTATAATACATCATAAAATTACTTATTTATCCGAAAAAAAAATTTTCTCGCGGAAAATCCGATTTTTTTCGGCTTCGAAAAAAACCGTAAATAACGTGAATTTCTTGGTTAAAACTACTTTTTATCGTATATAAACAATAATTAGAGTAATTACTTGCCTTTGATGGCGAAAAAAAAAATATTTTTTTAGATTCAGTTTTTTGCATTTTCTGACTACAGATTAAGTGCTACAAAAAATTATATAGACCATTATTTGTAGAAAATTCAATTTTGAATAATTTATAAAGAATGACTTTTTTCGATATCTTCCTTAGTTCGCGAGATATCACGGAAAAACGAAAATACCGTAAATAACGTGAATTTCTTGGTTAAAACTACTTTTTATCGTATATAAACAATAATTAGAGTAATTACTTGCCTTTGATGGCGAAAAAAAAATATTTTTTTAGATTCAGTTTTTTGCATTTTCTGACTACAGATTAAGTGCTACAAAAAATTATATAGATCATTATTTGTAGAAAATTCAATTTTGAATAATTTATAAAGAATGACTTTTTTCGATATCTTCCTTAGTTCGCGAGATATCACGGAAAAACGAAAAAACACAATATTTGCTGATTAGTTGGGCGTGCCGGCTATAAAGAATGACTTTTTTCGATATCTTCCTTAGTTCGCGAGATATCACGGAAAAACGAAAAAACACAATATTTGCTGATTAGTTGGGCGTGCCGGCTGCTAGATGGCGCCACATGTCCTAAAATTTCCGTTTTTCCTTAAAAAACACCGGAAGAACGCATTTTTATGCAGTTTTCGACACTGGATCTTGTATTATAAAAAACACAATATTTGCTGATTAGTTGGGCGTGCCGGCCGCTAGATGGCGCCACATGTCCTAAAATTTCCGTTTTTCCTTAAAAAACACCGGAAGAACGCATTTTTATGCAGTTTTCGACACTGGATCTTGTATTAAAATTAATTTGCTATTTTTCAAGCAACTCCCCAATGCTCTACGGTGAAATTAATTTTCGAAAAAATGAGAAGGGTCCCCCCTTCTCATTTTTTAATTCAGTTTTTCGCGATTCCTAGCTAAAGTTTGATAGTTACAGAAAATTTTATATTCGAAAAAATGAGAAGGGTCCCCCCTTCTCATTTTTTAATTCAGTTTTTCGCGATTCCTAGCTAAAGTTTGATAGTTACAGAAAATTTTATAGGACGTTTTTTCTAGGAAATTCAATTTTCGACAATTTATTAAGAGTAACATTTTTCCATATCTCTCTTATTTATCGAGTTATTGTTAAAAAACCAATATCGATTTTAGTTTTTCCGTAATAACTCGGTAAATACGCGAGATATCGCAGAATCTTATTCGACATAAATTGTAGGGAATTTAATTTTCTATAAAGTAGAGTAAAATTTTTTGTAACTATCGATCCGTATCCATAATTTCCAAAAAACTAAAGTTGAAACTAAACATTTTTTTTCTATTCAAGCTTCAAATAATTGCTTAAATAAAATAAATTAATTGTAATATTATATTAAGAAAACGCTGTAGAAGATAAACAATGCTTATTAAAAGAAAAAAAAAAGTACCTCTCGCGGGGCTCGAACCCGCGACCCCAGGCTTCGCGAGCGAGGTCTTAGACCGATAGACCACCGTGGACTACCATAAAAAAGCAACATTACTTATATATGAGGTACACATTTCATAAATTTTCAAAAAAAAATTATTTTTGTACAATTTGAGTGCGGTAAAATTTTTTTCATAAATGTAATTAATAATAATACATTAAAAAGTTATTAATTCAACGGACGTAGCAGGTTTTATAGCCAAAAAATCCGAATTTTTTTCGTCACGAAAAAAGTCGGA
The DNA here is from genome assembly GCA_002156465.1 of Macrocentrus cingulum. Lineage (NCBI taxonomy): Eukaryota > Metazoa > Arthropoda > Insecta > Hymenoptera > Braconidae > Macrocentrus > Macrocentrus cingulum. Next base: position 29,638 of record MVJL01003268.1, on the reverse strand, counting down.
AATAACACGAGTTGCGTGGTTTAAACAACTTATCATTGTTTATAATCAATAATTAGACCAAGTGAAAGCCTTTAATCTCATCCGTTTATCATCAGGGAAACAACACAGAAAGCTTCATTCGAAAAAACTCATTCACTCTTTTTTGCCGACATCTAATCTACTAATGGTAAATCTGTTTGTGTGTTCAACCTGTCAAAAAACTATCGGTAAAAGTGCTGCTTTAGGTTTACTTCAAGTCTTTAAGCATTTCACATTTCGAGAAGACGTTGATAATACAGGTTTTAGTTGTGCAAGTGCTCAATAGAGAGAAAAGGTTCTAATAACGTACGTTTATATTGATTAGGTTGATATTGTGCAGCTTCCAATTCAGCAGATTATTTTCAGGGTGCAAATACGTCGATCACTGACTTTTCCTTATCAAAATAGTTTTCTAGCAGTTTTCTCGGTTTATTATTTTTGGCAACAATAATTTCATGAACAACAATAATAACTGAATTTTATAAACAATAATTGAAGCTCAAGATGTTAAACTTCTCTATTGGTATATTGATGTATGCGTCTTTATAACCAGTACTCTTAGAACTGTTTATGTTTATTAATTAATAAACATAAACAGAGTATTCACTGTTTAATATTTTATTTCGTTAAAAGAATAATCACAGAAATAGTCTATCTACTAGTACAATCATTTATTTTATAATATGGCACTGCGTACCCTACTAGATGGCGCTCAGTACCATTATTTTCTAACAGTGTATGGACGATTCTGTGTTGAACTTGTATAGGACTTGGAAAAATTTCAAAAATGATAACACTTGGGTAATCCCAATTGAAAAAAGTGGATTAAGCAGAAGTGTATTAATAAACATAAACAGAGTATTCACTGTTTAATATTTTATTTCGTTAAAAGAATAATCACAGAAATAGTCTATCTACTAGTACAATCATTTATTTTATCAATTTGTAAATATTATTTAGCAGTTCGCCTCTTATATGGACGATTCTGTGTTGAACTTGTAGGACTTGGAAAAATTTCAAAAATGATAACACTTGGGTAATCCCAATTGAAAAAAGTGGATTAAGCAGAAGTGCGCACTAAGTTATAAGATGGGATTTTAGGACTTGGAAAAATTTCAAAAATGATAACACTTGGGTAATCCCAATTGAAAAAAGTGGATTAAGCAGAAGTGCGCACTAAGTTATAAGATGGGATTGACTAGTCGTTTGTTACCGCATTTCAGATAGTGACCGCGCCCTGCAGATGTGTCCGCACATTTTCTTGAGCAATGCGCACGACCGCTGTATCCTCTTGACACCTCCTCACGGAATAGTTTTCGTTAAATAAAAACCAATCATGGTGCATCTAATTCTTCTTATCTCTGTCCCTTTTATTGATTTTTCCTGGTGCTTATATGACCAGCACAAGTCCAATGATCACCGTTAGACTAATAAAAGCCCAAAAATCGTACAGCTATTTATGTAACGGTAGCGCTACTCAACTTAAAATCAAAATAGCATTAATAGCAGATTTTTTTATCAATGCTGATATTAAATACAATAGGGAAATGTGGGGCAAAAGAGGTACACTTTAACATGTAAAGTGAACCTGATTTTGTCCCACTTTCCCTTCTACCTCATTTATAATAACGAATCGTTTCCGAACCCGTGTAAAAATGGTTACCTTTCCGCGATTTCAGGCTTCACAGTAAATTAATTGTATTTTCGTTTTTTTCCACACTTATATAAGCCGAAAATATTATAAGTCAGGAAGTCATAAATCACAACAGGGACTAAATAAAAATTTTACGGAAAAAAAAATTGAACAGACCTTAAAAATCACCATCATATTTAAATATTTATGACATTTATGGGCTGACCGAGTCCATATAATCAATACGGCGGGTATAGCATCCTTTATCCCAATTTTTATCGCTTTATGCTTGCTTTTCCAGCTGTTTTGTTCATCTCATCTTAATTACACTAGCGGAATGTAAAGCCAAATGGAGTGATTAAGATAATAATGAATTTTCAAAAAACCGAGCTGAAAACTAAAGTAAAAGCTCGCTAAAAAGGAATAAAATTGAAGAAATAATTATGCGATTGCTCATAGAATACAGTTTTACGGGTGTTAAGTCACAGTATAGAAGCTGGCTAGACATCATGAAAAATTAAACAGATGAGTAGATAAGTTAAAATAAAGTTCGATTACAGTTGGAATAATAATTCAATGGTAGTTGACACAATTGAAGGAAAAAATTGATATGGTTTTTCAGGTACTCCATTTTTTTTTGTCCTAGATTTTTCTATATAAATATGAAGACAATAACTCATATAAAAATTATTTTCGTCATAATTCACATTTTATGTATTGTTGAGCATTACAATTTGCCTTGTCCGTCACACTTCTTGTGTTAACATTAAAACACATGTTAAATGTTGCGGGAAAACACTCAGAATTGAAAAAATATATATTTATATTTTTAGCTGAATAAAAAATGACAGGAGTCGAACAACTTATACTTTTTTGCTTCATTGATATGCGATCGCAACTGCATATATATTTTTTAACATTTGTTCTGGGTGTTGACCCTCTGGAACAACTTATGCAAGTATTTGCCAGATATTGGGTCTGATGTATATGTATATTTAACTTAGACTTTTAGTTGATTTTTTCATTTTATATTTTGCATAAGGTAGTAATTTTAATATGGTCACAATACGCCCCGCCTTACTAGGACGTCATTGCCAAGTGTCATACGATAGTTACTAAGGGTAACAGCCCCTTGATTCCGCTATTGCATAGAGGAGCGCCGAATCGCCGGCCTTTTTCCACACCCGACGATCCAATGTCTGGTTAAGATGTCGTAAAAACGAGAAGGAGGCGGGAATAGCCTGCCACTTTAATTTTCTTGAACTATTCTCTCAGAGTTAAATTGTATGATAAGCGATTTATAGGTGTGTCAACTGAAATTTTTTGTTGCAATTGCTTAGTGAACAAAATATAAAAATATGTAGTTTCGACAATTTTTTTCAGTATATCTACAACTAAATCTATTATTTTCCAGATCTCGAGAACTATTATGTATGAACTGAATATATATATTAAAGCTGCATTAACTTCTTATTTTTTTCTGTGTACATCCGCGAATTTCCATTTGAATATGAGATACAAAAATATCTCACACAGAAAAAATATTGACGTCGAGTAAAACCCGGAGCGAAGCTTAAAATATCTCTTCTTTTCAATACGATATTGTGAATAGCTCATGATCAAGTAGTACGCATGATGCCATATCATGCATTCACTAATGTCAAATGAAATATGAAAAATTGTATTAAGTTTTGAGATATGTATCAATTAAATGCCATTCGTTTGGTGGCGTGCTTATTATATATGACTCAAGACATTTTGTCGCGACGTCCGACGGGTCTTGTTGTTTAATGAAAATGCATGAAATTCTTGTTATTTACCTATCATGTAATATTCATATAAAGATGTATAGCCCACTGTTCTGTCAAACCATGCCCATAGAAATTTTATGAAAATTTTATTCAAACTTACTTTATTACCCAACCAAATTTGAATGTACACTATATTCTTCTCCATAAAACACGATAATTTTATATTGTTCACACGGTGGAAATGACCGATTCTGCATCCCGGGGTGAATGTGCAATTTTTCGTCATAGCGGTCGGAAATCGGGTCATTTCCTTCTTTTTTTCGGGAGCAAAACGACTCTTCATGCCGAGCGGGAAGGAAAGTATCGGAGACCCGCTGTTTGTTTAAGTTGTTATAATAATAATACAATTAGATTTGCTGAGCGGGAGGTAAAGTAAAGGCGACTCTTCAATTCTTGAGTTTATATTAATAATGATAGAATAAACTTTTCTGAGCGGGAGGGAGAACAGTAGAACCACTCTGTAACTATCATAATAAGAAAATTTGTTTTCGTTATAAGCCTCAGAATAAATGAACTCAGTTCTTACGTGTTTTCCGTAGGTTATAGTTAAAAAAATTCAATTTGCATAAGCGGAGAAGACAAGACTGGATATCTTGAATAATATAAAACTCTGCGGCAACATTCATCTGCTCTACTCCTATCATAAATTCATAAATCACCTTGACAACAATAAATTTTACGAGTCAGTTAAAGGATCTAGGCTTCACAGAGTTCAATCCGAAAAAGTTTGGTTGTTATACGATTCTCATTGATATTTCTAGATGCTTTTGGCAGGTAAATTTACAGCGGAGTTGTGAGAAATGCCTTGTTACTCGCCTTATGCAAGGAGACGGCACCTTCAATCAACTGCTATATATAGATCCACGTCATTCCACAAAGATGCCGTTTTATGATACGCGAGAGGGTGAAAGAAATACGACCCCGGACATGGGGCAACAGCTTGGGAGTGCTCGTAAAACGAGGTATTACCAAGGCGCTAGGGCGCGATTATATCCAACCAGCCAATGCTGTTACGTTGCCAAGGGATTTGGGTCTACTGCGTCATATCAACCCCTGCGGAACTCGCCAATCCGCATCCTGCCAGAATCTCCCCTTCGTCCGACCTGCTTACTTCACCAGTACTTTTATTTCGCTCGTAAGGAATGTAATGGCGAACATTCTCAAGGTGCTGAGCACATGAAATATTGATGACTGCTTCCAAATTAATCTGGAATGGAACATCAAATGAGTGTATTCTATGGCGTATTATATAACAAGATACTACTTGACTGTATATAATATAATTATGAAGAATAACAATTTGTATCCGTAAATGTCAAATTCTTCGTGAAATATTGTAAACATTATAAACTTTTTAATTCAGGACTGCACACGGTCACGATGCACGATATCTGTGGAATAAATGAATTATAATGTTCCCTTGGTTACATCTGAATTATCTAGCATGCCGATTCAACATAATTATTTCTAAAACCGACTACGGAACAATAATTCGGCGTAAAATAAACTCTTAGAAAACAGCCGAGTTATCGGAAGAGAAGTTATTAAAAATGAGAAACGAAAGTATAAGCAACGAGCTAAGAAAAGTCGTGCAATGAAAGAGCTGCACAAAACAGGTCGGTCATGACTCATTTTAATTTTTTCTATTTAATAATTATTAAGAATTATATTTCAACTCCATGCAGGTTGGACAAACACAGTATTGGCTTTATGGACGACAGCTTCTAGAGATAAAAATAAAAAATTACTTGTCCTGGAAGAAGGTACGACTGGAGTTAAATCTGTACTTTGAGCTCGATCAATCGTTCCACCAGGTGTGGCAATAATTCAACAACCATCGTCGCAAACCTCACAGATTCTCAGTATTAATTGGCATTGACAAAGTAAGTATTGTTGGATTGACGTTTGTCAATAAAAATATTTAAATTGCAGAAAATGAAAACAGCAGGATAAAATTAACTACGCTGAAATTCACTACCGTTTTTTTCAGTTATGCAGTTAAAGTCGAATTTATTAATTTCTCACCATTAAAACTACTTAATGCATCATGTTATAAAGAAAATAAATCAACTGTGATACAATTTCGACATCATTTTGTACCGTTCGTATTACAATTAGTCCATCTGTTGCAAAATAAAGTCCAGGTACTCTGAAACTCTCACAAAAACTTCAGGATACCAAGAAGTGGTGCAGTCGTAGATCATGATACCAATGAGATAAACTGTGCTTTGCATAGAAAATTGCACTGGTCCACCGTTATCGTTCTGTAATAAATATTAACTCATGAAAACTTGAACTTAAAAAATAATTTGAGCTTTTTACAAAATTAAAACGTTTACATTGCAAGTGTTAGGGCCGAACTTGTTCCATTCACCACATATGTAGCGTTGGTCAATGCTGACGTTTCTTCGAGAATAAACAGTGTTGCAATACGTGAGGTTCAACGCGAACACAAGCACTGATTGCAACTCTCGTGGAAGAAACCCAGGCTGGGAACTCATATCCCATCCGACTATTTCCACTAATTCCGTCGTAAAATCTTTAGAATAAAGTTCGTTTCGGATCGGCAAGCAGGCGGGCTGGATGAACTCTATAAAAAAATTAATAAAGGGATAAATAACTAAGTACAGAAAACTTGAACCAATATGGCTCCACCAGAAATGCATTGTAATTTAATTTCATGCAGCATAGCCAACTTACCTGATGGCGTAATTTCTTGGCCGAGCTTTAACACTGCGATGTTGTTTTCATAGTTTCTTCTCTTGAATCCCGGATGAATCATAACTCGCTCTATAGTCCGCACATTAACATCGTCTTCATTAACGAGGCGGCTTAGGTTGGATGATCCCAAATGAACCAGATACAAGTTTGGATCCAGAGCGCAGTCAGCCGAAGTAAGCACGTGGCGTGAGGATATCAAAGTACCTTCACATTTCCACTGCGTAACACCTGCCGGCGATCGGTAGCCCAGAAATGCCATCCATGGCACTGAAACTATGAATTTGCAAAACCAATGATGAGTACACGTTTTATAACTGATGATTGTTAATCTTACTTACGGTTTACCAATACACTGCGTGTAGACAACGATTGCTGAGATGCCGCTGGCCCGTTATTTGTGCCATCGCCTACCGAATCAACTTGCTTGGTGAGCTGCTCCTCCATCTGATAACATCTCGGATGGAACCGCTGATTGTATAGCGACAATTGGGATGGTGGACTTAGCGGACTAGTAACCAACGGTGTTGGACAACAAACTCGAGCAACAGAGCCATTGAAGCCGCAAGATCTACTTTGAAGATAATTACTGGCAGATTTTCCATATTGCTGCTCAAGATTTCGAAGAGGAGGACACTGATTAATATCCACGCATTTTCTATGCAAGTTATTGATCTCAGGGCAAAGTGAGTCTGAAATGTAATAAATTACCATAAATGCTTCTGTATTAGCCATAATCAAGATTCATGCTACTTGGAAATTAACGTCCCTATTGTAGTTGTTAGCTAAGATCGAGGTTCAGTTAAATTCCATGATGTAGGCTTTGATAGTTCCAAAATTTACTGACCTTGTGATCGAGGCACCGGAATTGAGGGATAAGATTCGTTAACTTGCTGTTGCGGACAGCAGACCATTGGATCGTTGTTGTCATTACCGCAAGTTAAACTTCCAAGATAATCGCGTCGAGAATCCCCCTCTTCTGTCAAAATTTTCAAAATGGACGGACAGTTGCGAATATTTATGCAATTGCTAGGATGCTGGGTATGATCTGCGCACGTTAAGCCTGAGATAATGATTAAGTTAATAACAATTTTTAAATCATTTTTATAGTCAAGATTTGATTTGTTTGAAAATAATTATAGTGTGGATTATACCAGTACCAGATTACTAACTTTGCAAGTGGACTTGAAGAGGAAGAACAAACAGCCAAAACAAACATGGCGGTAAGTAGTTCAGTCGCTGAGCACGCATGATCTGTAATAAACAAGTTACTAACTCATTGATTGATTGATTTATTTATTTATTTATCGAGTTTGTTCGGGTTGAATTTTTTTTGTATAATTTTCTGAGGTTCCGTAGTTGATGATTTACCGATCATCAACTAGGGAAGAGACCGATAGGAATGATGACCAATATATACCGATATACTTATGTTATAATGGTAATTTTTGTGATGGGCATTTACTTGCATATTTTTCGCCAATTAGTTGTGGTTATACTCAACGATCGTACTATACCAGTTGGAATGCAATTGATCGAGAGTGGTAGGCATTACTACTTCAGTTCTCATAGAATTATCGACTCGTATTAACTGACTAATCGATATAAACGCAACATTAGTTTTTTATTTCAGAGGATGTAGAGTAAATTTTTTTGTTAAGAAAAAAATATGAAATATCCATACTCCGCCTTCTATAAACATATATGGAAGCATCAAATTACATCTAGAATCGAAGCTATTCTGGCTTGAGGCGTCATCTCTGGGCAACTCTCTGCATCATTTCTTATGATGCTCTGAGAACTGTGAGTCGAGAATGTAGCTCGTCAAAAAGATTTGGTAAGTGCTGTAACATTTCTTTACCCTCTAAAGATTCATATACGCTTCGTTTTCTGAATTTCCCTCTATACCGACATATCCTTTTTTCCACCACCTTTGATACATGCAAGTGTTTCATATTACGTTTTTTTTTATTGTTTGATTAGTTGGATATTATTTTGTTAGATTATCTATTTGGTTTTTGTAATTTTAAGGTAGTGCTCAGGTTAAGCTAAAGTCATATCTAACTATAAAAAAAGTCGAGATTTCGGCTGTTTCTATACTGCCGCTAAACGAGCCCCCTCCCTTTACGTATTAAATGGATATCTCTAGTGACATTTTTGCACTTTCTTCAATTATTATACCCATACAACGCGGTTAAAAATTTCATAAAAAATACCGTAGCACTTTGAATTTGTTTTCTACAAGTGTGCAGTTTTTGGACAAATTTCTATTATTTTCTCGTACTGGATATGGCTGAAAATATCACTTCTATAACTCCTCGGTATATATGTACAGTCGTTATATGTGGTACAGTGGTCAACTTGATCATTGATAATTGAAAAATAAATTACTCTGCGTGAATTAGAAAAATAAAAAAAAAACCTCGTTAATACGAAAAGAGTATGTCTACACTTACCTTCTATAAATATTCAGCCTCTCAAATAATTGAATAATCACAAATTGCACCAGAAATGATTAGAGCGAAAAATGAAGTTTCGAACAATAGTGTTCTATACACTGAGAAAATTGTGGCAGAGGAGAGGTCGATGTTGCTTGAGCTGTGGTTTATATAGCGTTTAGCAATCAGCGGGTTTTTCCGAATGTTACTCATGAAGTGTATGTTGTCTTGTGATTGGTTCGCGTGGTTTTTTCGAAGGTATAAAGTCCACGTTTCTATTATTGTTCACTGATAAATTCGATTATAGCTATTGTTTCTCCGAAGTCCACGTGAAAGAGTCATGCGAACAAAAAGCAAAAAAATGAAAAATACTTTTATGATTTTAAAAATAGAACCGATACCTTATCTCTGCACATTTATTGCTGTCTGTTTTCGACTCGTCTATATAGACCGTTGAAATAATACTCGGAGTTTCTATAATACACCTATATATAAATGAATATATATATAAGTTTTACGGCAAATAATTTTTTTCAAGGCCTATTAAATCCATTTCGTACGAATGATAAATGATAAATTTTTTAATTTCGGAAATATACGTTTTGCGTCCATGTCGATGCCTACCCTGATCTGGAATATCTGTGCCTACCTATAAGTCCAATACAGTTGATACTTGGCTACTAAAGCTAAAAAACGTTGACAAAAAAAGCACATTGTTTTGTGTGCTGATGTACAGCATGAGATGGTGCAAGTTTGTACGCGTGCGCCTGTGTACACAGCTATTAACCGTTTACATTTATGTCTGTCATAATTGGCTTCGTTAAATGAAGAGAGTGGCTGAGGAATTAGCTTGCCAGTAATAACGCAGCTATTTATTAACACGTGAAACGAGACACGAGCCCCCGGTGGTGAGCTTCCTCTTTTCTTTCTTTCTTTCACAATCATCAGTGTTTTGGAAGGGGTTGGCCTTTGCCACGTCAGTCGTGAGTGATTTCATGGTCTGTTTAAATTATTACAAAGATGAACTTGACGAGTTATGGAGTGACACTGAATCACGCTTTTTAACTTGATTTTTCCGCATCAATCAGTGTGTAGGTACTGTATAATTTTACAGCAATACAAATATATGGATAAATATTAAGATAGAGTGAAAAATTTATTGTCGTTATACACAATACTTAAGATATAAAATACTTATCTAAATATTGTGTACTTCTAATCTATAAAATTGAAATTTCAATGCATGATATAATTTAACGCTTTTTAGTGGGTTTAATACAAATGTACAAAGATAAGAAAAAATCTGTCGCCGAAACTATTATTATTAATTTTTTATGAAAATTTATTGTGATAATATTGATGGTTATAATATCGAAAATAGGTATAGTTTGCAGTTGAATTTTGTACTTTTGCAGGTATATATGAATAAATTCCAAGTAGATCATTATATGGTTATTCGGTATAACTATTTTTAGTTTTCTATAATACATGACTTGATGAAAAACAAATAGAGCAAGATTGGAATTCGTTGGGCCATAAAATCTGATTGCTGACGAGAGTAGTATAGTAGCCCTCGGACGTTATAAATCATCGTAGATTTTATGGAGTGAAAAAACCAGGAAAAATCCAGAGCCACGAAACTTTTTTGGAAAGTCGAGAGCTGTAAAAGACTTAACAGCCCAGATTTCTCTTCCCCCTGCACACGGAAAACCTTTTTCGGATGCGACAAAGGGTATATTATAGTTTGTGTATGTTTGGCCTCTAGTTTCTCCGATATTTTTCAACCCTGTGTCTATTCAAGACGTATAAAAAATTCAGATGAATTTCCATAATTCCTGGTAACTAGGAAACAAAAGTCTTAAGAGATTCTTTTTTTGAGATATATTTTATATCGCTATGTATCGCACATAGTTTTTTTAATTTTCCATTTTTTTTGTTTCAAACGTTTTTTTTTTTGCTGATGCTGTACGGTGAATTCTTCCATCAAAGTAGTCAAAGATGATTTAGAATAATAATGCGTGAGTAAAGCTACATGATGGTTGATCTTCTCTGCTCGTATAAGTGTGACTATATGGGAGTATTTTTCGCGGTCAGAATATTCATATTTTCTCTGACATGTGCCCACGAGCAAAATTCACAGGCGAATTGGCGAATGTTCCGCGCGATGGCGTCGTTCGTCTGCTCGACCTCCGCGCCGCCGCATTCTGAATCCACCGCAGGTATGCATACAAGCTTTTACCACTACCACTATCTACCTGTGCGTTCGCGTATCCTGCTATGCCCGCTATTATGTAGACAATAATGGTTGGCACATAAATATTCACGCCGGCAACGACCATAAATGCTACCGTCGCTGCACGCCGAAGTGCGAGCGAAAGTCGTTATACATATGCCTCCTCTTTTCCCAAAGCCTGCGGACATTGGCTGATGCAGCCCTGTGCAGCGGTATTAACATCGTGTTATGTGTTGCGTGATTTAAATTCCTTTGTTAACATTGCACATGATTCCTCGGACCTGTCACAAAATTAATCTTCTTGCGTTAGCTTTGGGGAATTAGCGAGATTTATTTGTACTTTGTGTTTTAATTTATAAAATATATCAAAATAGAAAACATTTTATAAAATGACTTTATAAAATGTTCGCATGCATATTATTAACAACAAAGTAATCATCATGTTTCTCATGTTCTCAATGATCGATAGTCTGCTCGATATATATTGCTCTGCTACGAAGAATCTTTATTTTTATAAATTCATATGATATTTTAACTGCAAGACAGATTTCGATAAAAAACCGTGCTAAATAGATACGACTATCGAGGAATTTCTAGAAAAAAAAAAAAAACAAAATCAGCGCCAGTATCTTATACTTACATTTTAATGTTATTGTAAACAAGGCAAGATATGCATGAAATTCTATGTCTATGCAGAGATACCGTTTACACGTAATCGAGAAGGCATAATGAAAATATTGACTGTTATTATGTATTCGCAAATGTATTCTTCCTGCGAACAAGTTGAAAAAACACACAACAAAGTTAGTATAATCGAAAAATTACTCTATATAGACGCGTTGATTCGAAAAACCGTGTAAATAGTTTTACTTGTGTGAAATTATAGCAAAAAATCGCGAGATGGAATGAAAAGTTGAACAGTTAGACAGATAATTTATAAAAAATAGTTAAAATAAAGTTTTATTATATAAATAATTCAATTTATGGTTGCCGCAATTGAAAAAAAAGTTATTCGTTTTTTCAAGTATCCCATTCTGCCTACCATATTGTCTATATTAATTCGCCCGTAATTTCCTTTCTGCGATATAGAAAATAATATGGGGCAGAAATTTTTGGGGAGCGACCGTGATGGCGAGATAGATCGTGGGCTTGATTTTTGCGACAGATTTAGACTGGTTTTGCTTAAAGTAATTAGAATAATTTTTGGAATTCTCAGAAAGACAGCCGCAATGACGGCAGAGGAAATCGAGGATGTAAGAGTGGCGCGGCAAGCTGAGCCATTAAAAAGGAGTGGCACTCCGCGGGTTTCCGAGTGATTTGTGCCCCCGAGACGAGGAGAACCTCGTCGGTTTGGATGTTCTCCGTGATGGCGGATAAGAGAAGGATATCTGTGGGTGGGATTATTCGTTTTTAACCGCCACGGCACGGCAGATATGTGGGAGTGGCGCTCTGACATGATCTCAAGGTATACATTCACGGCGCTCATCTCGTTTCCAAGGGAGATAGGACTCCTCGGGATAGTTATCCCACTTTGAAACTACTCCCACAAGATGGCAGGATCGATTCGCTGGGTGATAATGTCTGATGGTGGTTAGGGAGATTATTTCGCGCTGCGTAACAAGCACTTATTCTCCCCTAGGGAGTGGTGAATGAATTATTGATCGCTGTGATACGAGAAAGATATTGCGAGAATCAGGAAAAATAGCGTGTAAAAAATATGACTCATAAAACTTATGTAGAATATTAATTAATTATATTTCCCCACCGCAGTTAAACAAAAATACGATTGAAAAAATTGCCTCAATTATTATTAAAATCTCTGATTTTTTTATAGTAATCAAGCTGATACAAAAGAATGAGATCACGTGTGTATAAGGTGAATGCGGGGAAAACTCGGGGACTTGAAAGAACGAGTAAAATTTTTTTTCTTTAATCGTGCCAACTACCATCAAATTTTTTTTCATTGCAATCAAACGTTTTTTAAACGATTATCTAATCATCTGTTTAACTTTTTTTTAGGCTACAAACACAAACCTATACCGAGCAATTAATTACTCCGTCAACCCTTCCGCGATGATTTGCAAAAAAATTGGTGTGAAATATAACTCAAAATTCGTAAGTTGATAAATGTTTTTAGCTATATTTATATGATTTATTTAGGCCGATATTAATAACATTACATTCTGTGGAGGTGGTAGCTCATAGGTGATGGCGATCGATTGTGATGGTAGTATGGAAATCTTTATGCGCAGAGTGGTACACCTGCGACGGACATCATTTTACAACCACCAGTGAGTTACGAGGGTGCGTTGCGCACATCGTCCATGTGATGCTGTGCAATATAAATTTTAATGTTTGCATCCGCGGAATAGAACTTTAAATTTCAAATTTTTCTAAAAAGTTATTCTGCATTCATATTATCTTTTTAATAATCCTTCATTTAATTCCCACATATATCTATACAATGTAACCACAAAAATGTTTGTTGAGTTCAATCTACATATATGGTGAGAAATGTATGCTCGCTCGATAATGACTATAACAAAACAAAAAAAAACATCAAACAAAGAAACAAAAAAATGATGCATATAAGAAAAAAAAAAAATAGACACCGGCCATTTTTGTGAGAAGCAAAGGCAGTTATAAGCCTTGTGTCGGAAAGGATAAAGTGGCTGCTCGTAAATATACGTGTAAATATATTACAGCTGTAACGTGGCACGTGGTTAAATTGTACAGTATGGTACTTTGAAATACCAATGCCTCGGGGCACCATCATTAAATCACCACGCTCGTTGCGCCCTAAAAAATTTTGCTTTATAAATGCATACTTTCTTTGGTAAGCACGAAACCCTCAAAAACAATTTTGTGCGTACGCTTGGTGGTGTACTGTGAAAATCACTTGCAAGTTTCTTCAGCGTATAAGTTTTTCAAGCGTATAAGCTTTTCAAGTTTTTCATAAAATTCTTTGAAAATATAATTTTAATAACACTATTATGAAAATATAAAATTTATAGTTGGTATTTATCTACAAAAAAATGCATTTGTATATATATATACGAATTAATACAATACGGAAAAGATAATTTTAGAATTATTATTCCATAAATTTATAGGTAAAAATATTTATGATATATATCCCTAGATAATATAGTGTGGTGCATATTTAGGGCTCTTAATAACACATGATAAACTATTATTTTTTGATACAAGACGCTTACATATAAGGAATTTTAAGATAAAAAAAATGTATTATGTATACATTTTCTCTATAGGAGAATTGTATACATGTTATGGCAGATAATTCTACTTCAAATAGCGTGAAGTCGCAGTTCAACCGCAAAGAAAATAACCTGCAGCAGGTAGCAGAGCCGGAAGATGTAAAATCGTTGAGCAGACAAAAATCGGCTTGACCCAACAAAAAAAAATTCGAAAAAAAACGAAGTGAGAATCGTCAGGATCAATAGACCAGAGTATAATCCCTAGCCAGCAATAAACTAATTAAGGGCTGCAGCAGCGACCCACTGTTCACTGGAGTCATGCATCTTTAAAAAAAAGTTTTCACAAATTCTCTATACAAACTCTTGTAGCATCCGTTAATTTGGATTTTCCTGTTGGAAACGCCAATGAAAGCATTTTATTTATAGTACCGCCACATTGGATATCCATCAACTAATCCATCTAATTGAGCAATCACAGAGAAAAATCTGATTGTAAATTTTACTTCAATCGATCCATATTAGTCGAAAAATTAATGCTGCTCTCGTTATTTTTAACGTTAATGTGACTAATTCTCAATATGCAAATCGGCATCGGCTCAGTAAATTATTTAACGTACTTTTCCCTTCCACTTCCACTTAAGTTTATTTAATGGTGAACAATAGTTTATTTCAGCTTAAAGTAACTCGGTTAGAAAAGCATTCACTCATATTTTATCTTTGTATTCACCTTCAAAAATGAAACTGATAGTGACCTCACAGTTTAAGTAAATTCTACGGTTTAAACTGATGAGAAATTGCTTAAACTATAATCGAATTATTTTCCAATTGTAATCAAAGTTTGTTCTAACTGTTATCTATCATCCGTTTAACTTTTTTTACTGTCTTTTGTCCGCTTTTCGTTAAATGACTCGTATTTCTAAACACAACTTTAGTTAATAATCTAAAAAAAGGGTTATTTCAATCATCCATCCTCAAGTTTTCGCGGACGAGTTCATAGGATTCTGCAGAATCCGCTGTTTACATTTGAGATTTCTAGTCAACGGCATGTTTTATAGTTTATAGCACTCATAAAGCGCCAGCGATAATGTCGCGGAGATATATACCAATACTAAGCAGCACAAGTACCCGTTCTAACCAAACACGGACCAAGCAGATTCCTCGTTGGAGGAGCGGGGGGAGGGTTCATCCTGCTGAAGTTCTTGACGATCGACTGCCAGCAGAACTCAATAACTCCTTATACCGAGAAAAATCGTTATATGTTATTCAGTAGTAGCCACTAGCGTTTGATGCGATGTCACGCCAACGGCATAGATGTCCATCTAGAAACACTTATGACCCAGCACATGCGACTACTTGAATAACACGTCCTCTGATGTCAGTGATGTGTAACAACTTGGATTGATAGAATGCCTCTCTTGTAACTGTAAAAAAACCACACTCGAGCAGTTCAATCACCCAAATAGCACAATAAAAACAGATCTTTGTAGCAGATTACCCTGATGCAATCGACAATAATGTAGCTAATTTCTTTCCACTTGATTGCACCACAGATCCTCGGTATAAAAAACTATGTCTAATGCATGTCAAGCCTCAACCACAAGATTTTTCAATTTTAAATCCAACACCGGCGTCACACAACCGCGGGGAGGAATAATAGTCGTCGGATCGTAAAATGGCGGGTTCCACGCATCGACCGGGGCTGAATTTCACCCTGCATATAATCCATAACGCGCTCGCTCTGCGTCCGAGAAGTGCAGTATAAACTCGGAGATTTATCGAGCTGGAGGTGAGGGCATAGGAGTGGAACGAAGGGAAAGTGTTTTCTCATCTCAAGTCCAAATAGGTGGACTTTATGTACATATACGCAAGCCATCCGGTGAACGGGGGAGCCTGGACGAGAATAGTGCCGTTGGCTAATATCCGGAGCACCCCTTAACACGAAATCATCGCGCATCCTCTAGTACCAGGGTCGCCTGCTCGTCGCCATCCTCTGCCAGTTCTTGAACATACAAATCCAGTCATCCGAAGACGGCTCCTCCCACTCATGTCTTCGCCCCCTACTAGCAAACACACCAATGTCAACGTCTATATCAAATATAATTGACATTCTTCAACCCCTCTGTTGGCGCTCCGCATCCCTGCACGCTGTTAACCGCACTGCTTTAGGAATAGAACCCAGCGTCCGAAGTATCTATAATGGAATCATTTTGCTTTGGTACAGACAGCCCCTCGATCACTTTAGTTGATTGATAAGACTGTCATAAAAACATGACAAACGCTACGATACTCACAAAATGGATGATCCAATCAAAACTTGCGTATTTTCATGTTTATATATTATAATTATTCGAGATGGGACAAATTTTCATGCATTTCATGAAATGATATGCAATATTCTAGTAGTCCAGTTTGATTAGATTTCAGATTCTTCAACTTAGTTGGATATTTTAACAATTTGATGAAATCTATACTGTTCTTCAATAAACATCAAATTTAAAACCAAATTAAATTTAGATCAGTGTGTTATAAGAATATATATACCTGATAATAGGTTTATTCTAGTTATTGATCAAATCGACATGAAACATAAAATTTGTCGAAAAACATTGTGATAGAGATATTCAATTTAAACTGAACGAAACTAATGAGAATAGTGTTGGACCTTTACATTGGCAGATTATATTTCGAACAAGTAAACTCGATATATGATTTGCGATATAGTATTATTATATACAGTAGAGTATTGAAGGTATTGAATTTTTCATAGTTGTTTTTAAAATGAATTATGTTTGTTTGAATTTGAATGAATTTAAACGATTTGTTTTTCTTACATTTTTTTGAGCTTTTGGCCAGGTTGGTTGTCTTTTTGAACAGAGCCGCTGTGATCACTCAATTCGAGGGTTAACGCAGCAATAAAAGCATGACACGTTACAGTTAGTATGATGGTTGATGAAATTCAATGATTCAACGGGTCGTGAGTGAATTGCGTGAGTTAGCCGGAATTAGCAGTCAGACCTGTTGTATACCTGACGTGATAGCGAGTGTAGATTGGTATAATAGGGCGCTTTTACAAGTCGTAAATAACATTGTAATAATTCAGAGTAAATGGTTTTTTACATGGCTGGTTTTTAATAAGATTCTTGAGCTCGAAAGCTGACACTTTGTTTCATGGTCGTATTTTCTTGTCCAGATGACACTTGAAAACATATTGAGATATTTTTGCCTCTAGAATTGTTCCCTTCTGACTAGCCATGCGGATGCCGACTTATATGGGGCTCCTCTTGAGTTTTTAAACTCGAGAAGACACCCAGCAACGCCGCTGGGCTGAAAACCAAGAGGATCGGGACTTTATTTTAGTTTAACGACATCATATAACCTGGACTACGCGGATCTCTTGTCTTGTGTGCATCACAGCCATATACAAAAGTCAGACTTTGTCATTCAGAAGAGACTTTGCCTCATACTTTATTCATGAGCACTGATACCAAATTCTTTCTCTGTCTGATCGTCTTTCTCGTGTTCGTGCTTCGTTCATTGCTACGGCTCTTAAATGTACCCGACTGTATATCCTTCAAGGATGATATGCATGTACTTGAGTCCCGATTCCCACTTGGAAATTTCGCTTCCAATTAATGCTTTATTGCTTTGTAGTGTCTCTTTCGCCTTGAAAGTATTAAGAGGTATAAATTACAGCCTGCATTGAAAATTGGCCCTTTCGTCAAAATCCAAATTTTAGAAGGAAATTTTTCCTGCAGACAAGTGGAGCTGTGAGCATCTATGCGCAATTTCAATAAAATTCGACAAATCCCGAATTTTATTTTATTTTTTTCTGCTAGTATACAGTTTATCGAAGCGTTTGGTATACTGAGTTTCAGGAATCTATTTATTTTTTTCAATTTTCAAACTGACAACAACTTTTGTTTCTAAAAAATACGATTTGTATACTTGATTTCGTTTGCCAATTATGATGCTATATTGAAACATTTTTCAAAATATTTTCGGCATTCGATTCGGGTGTAATCGAAAAACCTTGATTTTAATTATTTCCAAACTTGTCTCATGACAAGTATTCATTTCTACTTGTTTCATTAAGATAAAAAAGTCCTTGAGACACGTTTGCTCCGACTGTATACACGTTTGCAACACGTCGAGCAAGAACAGGCGACTCGTCGACGAATTCGATAATTAAAGAGAGATAATATTTCATCGCCGCTACAGCTCGCAGGACGTGCTATCGGTTTATCGCTCTGCTCCTCTCGAGGGCTGTTTTACGAGCCGCAGTCGACCGTTCACCTTCGAGGGACGAAATCGGCATGGCGCAGGAGGAGCGAACGAATCACAAACTGCTATCTAGCCCCAGTGTGATGATGCAAATTCCAAAAGGTGAATTTCCCCTCTGGAATAAAAATTCCGCACGGCTTATCGGCTGTAAAAAATCCAATGTTACACAAAATTTATGTCTCCTTTTAAAAGCATCTTAATAATACTTATATTTCGTTATATCGCTATGCGGTTTCCAATATATAAATTCTATGTTGGAGAAAATGTTTTATTTCTTATTGTTATTTTTTCATTTATTATAAATATTTTTTTTTGTTCTTAAAGTGGAAGTAAATATGATAGATGGAAAATTATCAATTTTATTTTGCACGAAAAAAATTTCTTTCAAAGACTTTGATACTAAAAAAATCAATATTTATTAAAAAACATATTGAAAACAATGTACGAAATTTTTTCTATTATTTCCTATCGAAATTCATCGGATAGAAAATTAAAAATGGCTGATTCTGAAATTTTAATTCAAAATTTATTGCGATATACTGTAATATTCCGATTCCAAATATAAAATTAACTTTAAACTTCTCTAGATCCGCAAAAAATTGACAACATAAGTACATTTTTCATTCATAATTCATAAAAAATTTATATACACTTGAATCGTAAAAGATGAACGCAACATTGATTGCTGTCTAAACACTTGTGCTGAGAGCGAATAATTTCATAAAAAGGCGAACAAAGGATGAAGGCGAACACCTTCAGAGCTTTGGTGTTGGCAGGAGGCGGTCAGAGAGCTCTGTAATTAGGCTTCATAAAATTTCTCGTATCTTTCTGACGGATAGGGCACTCTGATGCACCTCTGTTGCCCGAGAAAGCACGGCTATTGGCCCAAACAGTGAATTTATTTTCATTTAGTTATGGGAAAATTACGTGCCTCCTACCAGCCGGTCGGTTGGTCATGCCTATGGCTGCCTATCACGCCGCTGATGTGTAATCCTCGATCGTCAAAACTGAAAACGGACATTTTACGAGCGCACAGAGCTCGCTAAAATCTTGGAACCACTCTCTGGTCCGCAACATGGCGTAAAATTTTTTATACAGCCCTCAGTATATTCGATGGCCAATCTTTCGAATATGGAAATAAATATTTATTCAATCGTCTGACAGTGTAAGCAGAGTAAGGATTTAGGATAGCAGCTAGAAAATGTATCGCGTAACTTGAGCTTGCGCAGATACATGTATAGTGACGCTCTTAATATAAACTTCTATATATGCTTCATCCAACTATTCTCCACTTTACGAGGCAGCATAAAATCGTAAACACGTGCCATAAAAGGCGAATGAACGTTACCGAAAATCTATCAATCGAATGGCTAAGAGTGCAGGGTATTCGGATTTGCATCGATCGATGTATGCCTATTTTTTGAATTTTTCCAAAACTATAAAATTAATCTATAAGGTCACACATTTATCCGAGATGAAATATTTGTCTTCGGCGCATGAATACAAGTTGGTGTAGCCAACTATTTGGAATATTTCCATTTTTTAACTTTTTGGAATATTAAAACCTACAAGTTGAGCTGGGGTGAATGGTAAAAAGTCACACTCGTACAGCTCTAAAAATAAATAAAAATTTCGCCGGACGTCGATCATCACGATAAACAGACGCGCTTCTTTTGCTCTGGGAAAAACAAATGTTTGACCTCGCGTTCATGTTTTCTCTTTGGCCTTTGGTTTTATTTTTCAAACATCTGATTTCCTGCGCAATCCGCGCCGCTTTTATGTGTCTCTGCAGGCGATTAAAAAAATTCCTCAATAATTCATTCCAAAAAAAGCGAAAAAAAAAAAAAGAAATATGGAAACGAGAGTGATGCTGACGAAAAGCGGCTTTGGATTCGGCTGAAAATCTCCGATGAAACCTCATCGAAGTACACTGTGCTTTATCACTTTTATATTTCCCTTTGAGAGCCACTCTGATGTTCATTTATTTCCCCGCATTCGTCAGCGTCATGTAGCCGAAGGGAGTGGCAGCTCACGAGCCCTCTCAGGGCGCGGTGAAGAAGCTTTTTTGCCAATGTAGCTCGAGCGGTCCTTACATTGATCGCATGTATGTGTTTTTGCTGTTGACGAGCCTCGGGTGGCGCCCTTGCGCCGAAGAATTTGCGCAGGGGGTGGAGAACCTGACAGCGCCGACGCATTCTAGCCGAGCGCCAATTCCCGGATCCGTCGGCCAGACTCTTCCGAACCCCATTTCCAATCCGTTCGGCTTCTTCTACCCACCGTGCAAAATATTCGCACCTTCTTCAAATTTGACGTAAAGAAATTTCTCTGTCGTTCGGAGCTCGAGTCGTTTTTTCTTGTTTTTAAACTTATCTTCATGGACGCGACTGTTCAGTGCTCAAGGACCTGCTTGCTGAACATGGGAGGCCGAGGTTAGAGGTGCAACAAACTTTCGAGACTGCGGTTAGCTTCAAGGTGAGTCGATTTATTTTCCAATCTGCATCAGTATTATATTCATAATCATGATCATAAAAAATCATCAATACCTATATTTATTAGTTTCGTTTTTTTTTCTTTAGTTTTTATAGGTCTAAGATTATGTAGTCTTTTTGATTCATTTAGTGCAAACCTAATTTTTTAAGCCCGTGCATTTATCAGGATTTTTTGTTTCGATAGAGTTTTTCTAACACTTTATTTTATTAAAAGGTATCTTATTTCTATTGACTTTATTCTAAGTGCGAATGGAAAAAAAGAAAAGAAAAAAGAATAAATTTTCAGATATTCCGCTTTCTGGTGAATTTTTATAGGTTATAACGTTCCATCAATAAAAAGTGTTGAAAAGATTCGGTGTTGTAAATTTTTGCATATCTATTGAGTGTTTTAGTGTTTTTTTTTTTGCGTGAAATATATATTTAATATTTTTAGAATGCATATATGTTCACCGAAATTGATAGAGCGATTTGTTTCTGAGAACATTAATTAGCTCTTATACAGTGAAGCTGATGTTTATACTGTATATCATTATGACACACTGCAATAGGTGAAAAGATTTCATAAGCTGAACAAAATGCGATCATTGCATGATGGAGCTATACTCATCCGGCAGAGTAGATATAGTTATAGGTACAAAGCCATCTCCCACGTTCAAGGTAATGACATTCGGATGTCGATTCTCTGGAACATAACCAGATTAAATTGGCTCGGAGTGGGTGTTTAACTTGTTTCAAATGCGAAAGATAAAACCACGATTTTCTGATGAACTGAAAATGTATGTATTTCTAGAGAAATAACGTGAAACACCGCTGGCAGAGAGAACGATTTCACTTTTTTCCAAAGTTAGAAAAATTCCTCACTGATCTCTCCGCATATCCTTCACTCTACACAGAAGCAATCGAACCGTCAAACAATAGTACGGACCCACGGATTGACCTTAACCCAAATTTTCTTTTTTCTCCACCTCCACCGAAGGTTGAACAACCAATGGCCAAATGCGAGCACTTGAATTCTTCTGTTAACCGATTGGTTCCGCCCGAGAATATTTCCGGCAACAACTCGACCGCAGAGACTGCTACCCTTTTTCCGCAGTTGAATTGAAACTGTGAAACGTTTAGCTACCGAAAATAGCTCTGTTTTTTTATACTCTAAAAGTTAAAAGTTTATCATAAAATTTGATCTTACAACCAACTATCAGCCATTTAAGACGCAATCGGTTGAATGAAGACGTCAAATACGCCTCTTGAAACACATAAACATATAAATGAAATCACATTATAAAAGTGTAAATAAACGTTCGAAAGTGTGAAATAAAAAAAGAATTGGTTATAAATTTTTCATCACCGTATAATATGTGTCACAAAGTGAGTTTATGGGTCTTATTATGGGTTCGCGAAATTGTTTAGTAGAGATTAATGTTCAAGAAGCTGTCACGGGGCTGCAGGTCCGCACGAAAGGGAAAATTGTGGCGGTGGAGCAAGCGAAAGTGATAATGTTACGAGAATTCCGGGTGTTAATTGACATCAGGTGGAAGGTCGACAGGTATATACATATTATAGTATACGCTTGGCCGTCGGATACCTTTGAGTAATAGCGTTCGTCGTCACTGACTATTCTCGGTCAAGTCCAACGCACGTTATACGACAGAATGTGAGTATAACGGTGCCAATCAGGTTCAGCTACATGAAATGGCTCTAATTGAATGTTCAAATGGCTAAACAACAGTGTCGATCTCAGCTGTATCCCTTAAAATCATTTTTTGTGTAATATTTTATGTCATAGTTGAAATGTTTTTGCATAAAATATGTTTTTTTTTTTTCATTCTTTGAACATATCAATTAATTGTTTATATTTGATATGCATCTAAATATAATCGTTACTCTGAGATAATCCATCAACGTAGTAGTTCATATATTTTTTTTTGTAATTTTTTGTTTCATAATATCATCTCATCCTGATATAAACTCTCACGGACAAACTTCTTGAAAAATTCATTATGACATACATTATAAAAATATTTACAAAACATTATTTTTGTACTATAATTATAAAAAAAAAAAATATAAAATAACTAAATTATTTATATGAAAAATATATTTTATCCTGTACAAATAACAGCAGTATTTTTCTCCGTGCGCAAATGCAGGTGTATAATCTAGCTTGATCCACGCTTTTGTACTGATGGAAAACATTTCAATAAGTAGTTTGCTCAGAGAAGCAGGCGTGCACATCACCAGTTATTATGTATATGTACACATCGATGATGTTCTAAGCGCGGTGGCCGCGAAAGTTTTTACTGTATCGCTTTGGGCTGACATGAAACGTTTTGACGCAGTGTTTAATAGATCATAAAATGTATTTGAGTATCTCGATAAATATAACAACGACTCTAGGTCGTCGTAGGTTGCCCATATTGCTTCCTAATGTATATTCAGCCCGACAATCACCCTGCAGTCAAGTCACTGACTTGTGTCGTGTCTAAATAACACCCACTTAACTCCAGCATCGCGTACGACACGTATTGACGGATAAGCAGCACCCAAATATTCCAGTCATATATTATTCCAATATACACTGCCACTAAATATATCTTTATTACTGAACTGTAGTGTGCGAATGGATGGAAAAGTGTTGTATGTCGGGGGAGAAGCGTATGTGCGAGCTTGCGCTGCCCGAGGCCCGGGCATAGCCCGACCTGGCTTTTCCCGATCGATTCGGCAGCCCTCTATGAGACAGTAGAAGGGCTGGGTGTATAGCGGAAAAGCCTGCAAATCCTCGCTTCAATCTACAAGCATCTAAAATCCCTTAAACAAATTCCTAGGAAAGATATGAGCTTTAAATCATGCAAAATCTTGATTTTATTTTTATAATATATATAATGAAAAGGAAATTCGATTTTTTTACGAAATTTTTCAAAAATTTTCCCAATATATACCAAATTGCAAGTAAGCAATCAGTTTCATTTCATGTTTTTAAGCGTTATATTAGAGTTAGAACCCTCTTCATCGGCAAATAACGCCCCGTATACAATCATGGCAAAGGCGTGGGATCCTTGAAGAGGTCAAGTAAACGGTGAAATGACCCCCTACAATTGCCTCGTTTTCGCCATCCACTCGATTATACCTATAAAATACTTTTACACGACTCGTGATAGCCCGCCGTCTACATGGACGAGACTTCGCCATATATACAATGTCCATTCAGAATATATATTATAGGTACGATTCTCTCAGTGTATAGTATAAACTCTGCCCACTCGACGAAATAACTAATTTCTGTGGGCTTTGAATTTTTTTTTTTTTTACACGTCGTATGCTTGCACAGGCATATTTTTGTACTACAAATATTTCAGCGTGGGATATTTTTCAAGAGAACGCTAAAGTCACGTTTCAATCTATAGTCGAACAAATATGACTTGGTCGAATATATATACGCATACATCACCTAATGATCAAATAATTGTGGAATATGTGATGGATAAAATCGCCCTTTTTATCGTGCTTCTACAAAAATAATTTTAAAGAAGACATCTTATATATATTATATATAGACTAAATTATTACATTTCATTTATAATGGGATTTATTGTAAATTTTATGTGTTAAGGTATATAATATTTTTTGAATATATATTAGCATAATATTTTTTGTAAGACAAATATATAAATGATTCATGCTTGTTGAATTTTTATCTGTATTTATAAGTTGAATTTTTTATAAATCGTTGATATAAAATCATTTATTTATGTATGTACATATAGTATTATTATTTTTTTTATTGTAGAAAGTTATTTTTATTAAAATTATTATTTGTATCAGTAATATTTATAAATCTACTCCTCCCCCCTCCCCCTCTTACAATAAATGTACTTTGTGAAAATTTTGTATTTATACCGCCATGAAGAAAAAAATGGCCATTCTGAGATAAATGAATTTTTTTGTTGGTAATATTTTTGATCGAATTTCGTAGATGACATTCAAAGTAAATTACTCAGCAACGCAAAAATTCATCAGAAAATGAATTTCGCAGTAGTGACAAAAATTTATAAATAGTATACTTTCTAATTGATATTCTACAAAACAATTTACAATAGAAACCTCCAAATTTTTTCTTATATTAGAGTCGGAAAGAATTTGTCTCGAAACACAGTCAGTTTACTCTCGTTGTGCATGGACTAAATCGACGCCTCGCAGTAGTATCAGTCGGGCTCGAATCCGCAGGCAAATTATCGGACGCGCAAGCGTGGCAGTAGAGATGGTGTAGCCATACTCAGACATCAAGAGGTGGGAGGCATTCACGGAGAGTGGGGGCACATGGAGAGTGCCGATAGGTCACGGCGGGACCACGACTGCGTGTCACGTGGGTCCGAGCGTGCGCGAAAAAGAGGGTCGCACTGAAACGCAATCTCGTCGCGAAGGGACGGCTGTGGTGGCGCACATGAGGGGGTAGTCGGCGCATGTTTCAACTCAGCGACGGCTCAGTATTCAGCGCGTCCTATCGAGATACCATGAACGTCGTTTTACTGGTACGGCCCATTGTTATGCATTCAGAAGGCAACTATCGTGCACATTGCTGTTGGCACGCACGCGCTATCGTACTCATCCCGTGTTTCACTGAGTGCGCGTGCTTTAAGAGAAAATAATCGGTTTTTTGTTCAAAAGCTTGGGGTCTTTTTTCAATTTATGGTTCTGGGGTAATAAGACAGCGCTAAACTCTGCGGGAGACTGCGTATTGCTCTTTCGATAATCGAATTTCAGGTTTAGATACATTGAGGGCGTATTTTATTGCGCGAGTTAGTTGCTAAAAGTTGATATATATTTTCCAAGTAGATTACTAGTTGTGATTACTCGGGATTTTGGAGTTGCAGTGTAACGGTGATGTTTAATAAAAATAATTTTCGATGCAAGATATAGATATAGCCTACGGGAAGAATTTTTATTGAGACTTTGGTTGAATCTCGAGAATCAAGTGCCAAAATGTGTCGCCGCAAGAAAAGGTATGATTTCAAATTTTTATCCTAATTTTAAGGATGACAAAAAAGTATTTAAAAGTCATAGTTTAAAGATTACATTTTAGATAAAGGTTTTTGTTGTATTGCGTCGAAAAATCTACGTAAACTATGGTATGTCTTATAATTATCATACAGCTTAACTATAATTAAATTTTCCTATATAACATACTGGGTGCAGTTGACTTATTACTTATTGATAGAGCAAACACTTATGTGAATACTTTTTGGAAGTATATAGAAAGAGTTGTAGAGTAGTTTTGGATTTTTTTTTGCATATACTCCTTGCGCGAAATGATAGGGTTTACCCTGCAGCCCTATCGTCCATCTTTGAAATGGTGTTATACTCAATTAATATGGATTTATTTATTGTAAATCTTGTTTTTCTCAGTACAACACTTTAATCTTCATCTTCTTTCTATTTTCTATGTACCATGCTTTTCTAATCAGTCACAATCGATGATTTATTTTCATTGTTGACAATGGTCCTAAGTGGTCTGGATGTATATATACACATCAACACCTCATATACTAAAACATTTGAAATGTTTTAATATAAATTAACTGATATCTGTATTATACTGTTTGTTATTTTCTAAGAATGATTCCTATTTTGAAGATCATGCAGCAACTAGCTCTTATGTTTCAAAAATTTGAAATCATGCACGACTTTTCATAATATTTGAGTATTGAGAATAAATTTTTTGATACACTCAGTGTTAAAAAGCGTTATTTTGACGTATCAAGAGCTGATGTTGATTAAATGGATAGCATTTCATCAGTGATGTGATTGATGAGATGTTTAATCATCGTAACAGCGTTGAAGATGATTTATTATCGTGGCAACTGTATACGTTGCTAGTGTGACTGTTTCTTGTGCTTGTCGCCTAACGACTACTAATGATCACATCTATATACTTAAAAACAAATAATTTTCCAAATGAAGTGAAATATAATCATCGGAAAATACATGTCAGTCTCGTTAGTGGCCTCATGGTGTGTATTTATCGTCGTAAAGTCACCTAATCTACGAAATATAGGACGTATAGTCGTCAAAAAGGTCAACATATTTGTCGTTAATTTAAGAAAACAATTTTCCCTCCATTATTCAAATGTTCAAGCACATTTATAAATATTCAACTAATAACTACGTAAAATATAATCACGTGACTATAGAGCATGTAATTTTCTATCATCGAGATCGCTTAATGTGAATAAAAAAAAATATTCATGAGAAAATATGTAACTTGGGTATTTTTTTACATTATAAAACCACAATGAGAGCCTCGGGACTCTCATTTCCCTATTTATGTATAGGGAAATGCGGGGCAAAATGGGGTATGTACCTGAAAAAATTAGTACATCAGTTTTTTTTCTCTAATCGCGCCAACCACCATTGAATTTTTTTTCTAATTGCAATCAAACTTTATATCTAAACTATTATCAAAGACAGTCGATGGTTTTCGGGCAAACCGTAAGCTTCACTGCACGCTCGGTAACACTTACGGATTTTTTGCATGCTCTAGACCGCGTGCAGTCATTTAGTTTAATAAAGCTATACAATTGTCAAGGGTGGGTTGTATATGGTATAGGCTTTCCTGATAAATTCCTGGCCAGTGATGTGGTTAAATATCTTCGCTGAGCGAATAATGCCGTGTCCCAGGACAGAAGCAGATTCAGTGATTTGACGAAAGCCACCAAAGGCTCTTTAGGGCTGCGAATAAGTTCACCAGCATGTGCCGACTCGGTACAAGGGGACCGATTGTCTGATATAATTTTCCGAATTGCCTCAACGATCATAGTAAGAAGTAGAAACGCGTAAAAGTTCCAGTTACTCCAATTTATATATTTATATATTATTCAAATAATATAAACTATAGAGTTCATAAATGTTTATTTATTAATGCGATGAAAAACAGTCAAATTAGGATTATATTACGATCGTAAAAATTTAAGTACCATCAGTTTAACTATTAAAATATAGTATATACATTAATTTCCAAATGACAGAGAGTATATAGCAAACAATCGTTATATCTATCACGTGTGCTGCTTATATACTGTGCATGAACAATGTTTTTTTTTTTTCGTTTCAAAGAGTTTTGTCATGCAAATTCTTACTTAAACACATAATCGAATATTTATACAGATGATTGCCAAAAAACTGCCATTAGCGTACTTATAGAAACTCGTCTATGTACATAATATATATAGACTTGGGTATACCCACACGTCAAGCAATGAGTATATAGAAACAGACGTGATAGAGCTTTTGCCGCGGTAAAGTAGTGCGTAGAGACAACATACCGGCGGTCCTATGCAACGTCCAGCTTTTTCTACTTCCTCAGTAGTAAAGATCAACTATACTAACATTCGGGCAGCTTATTCAGTGTTAATCAAGAATGATGGTTGACATATATGTCATTCTTATAAATCGACATGGATTTGAAACTTTTGTCAATTAATGGTCTTATGATCGAGCATATATGGTTTAAATTTTAAATCATTTCACCACCTGGTTTATGAGAAAATGTGTACATGGATTTGAAACTTTTGTCAATTAATGGTCTTATGATCGAGCATATATGGTTTAAATTTTAAATCATTTCACCACCTGGTTTATGAGAAAATGTGCCTTGAACTTGCGATTATATACACCGCTATCGCCGTAAGGGCCTATGTATAAAGAGCTATATTTGAATTCCTAATTTCTCGTAAACGAAGTGGACGAATCTTGAACTTGCGATTATATACACCGCTATCGCCGTAAGGGCCTATGTATAAAGAGCTATATTTGAATTCCTAATTTCTCGTAAACGAAGTGGACGAATTGAATAAAACTTGAAATATATAGCTGCAGAAAATACAGAGCAATAAATGGTTAGTTTTTTGTTTTGCTGGAACTTTTTTGATTTCTTAAAATTGATTTTCTAATCAACGAATTAACATAGCTGCAGAAAATACAGAGCAATAAATGGTTAGTTTTTTGTTTTGCTGGAACTTTTTTGATTTCTTAAAATTGATTTTCTAATCAACGAATTAACAAAAAAGGTTTTATAATACCACTTTATAAATGGTTAGTTTTTTGTTTTGCTGGAACTTTTTTGATTTCTTAAAATTGATTTTCTAATCAACGAATTAACAAAAAAGGTTTTATAATACCACTTGTGGATAGCCAATAGGGCACTTGAATCTAATGAAATCAAAATTGGGCCTCTGACTAATTTAATATCGAAGATACAACGTTTTGAATTTCTCTCATTTTTTGGATAGCCAATAGGGCACTTGAATCTAATGAAATCAAAATTGGGCCTCTGACTAATTTAATATCGAAGATACAACGTTTTGAATTTCTCTCATTTTTGGATAAATAATCGTAACTCCTTAAATAGAAAGCTGAAACTTCTTTTTTCCCTTTTTTCATGGGATTTGCTCCTAGTTTTTTGGGTAGTTTTGACAATCAGCTGTATATATATAAGTCGATATTTCAGCCATGTTTAAATTCATGATGGCGGCGGTAACGATGGTTTGTATTTTCAAGCCTCGCCCCATAAGAATCCTGCCAATGGCATCCAACTAACATAGTCATTCATCCCTTCCTGGCTTCCAACCGGTTTGCCCTCAGACTATCTGGGCTGTCTCCCCGCCCAAACGATATATGTGGTGACTGGATATTCCGGGAGAAATACTGCGGCCATCATGGGAAAGTGCGCGCGCACTTGATCCTACATGTGCTTTTAATTCAAGAATTCACACTTCTTCAAAAAGGGAGAGAAGAAGGGTCGGGGGG